>JAQNBH010000006.1:49707283-49765659 GCA_028752905.1 Cladorhizidae sp. MBARI D1340-BT2
GGCGGTGACTTCACAGCAGGGGGTGGGGGTGCACAGGTAATTACTGCCCCGCCACACAGTTTTGTTAGTGAGACTGCTTCTAGACATAATCAATTGTTGAAATGCCAAAATTGATCGAGTGAAGTGTCGTCTCTGAAGGCTTGTGAGTACCCATATGTTAGAGGCAGTAGGATGGAAAGCATTCGCACAACTGAGTGTAGGTATCTCTTCTAGTGTAATTAAACTTACATCTGTCACATTTCAGGTAGTTTGTACCAGTAAGTATTAACATGCATTAGCATTAGCAAGTGCTAGTTGGCATTGCCCCTAATGCTGTGCATTCAACAAAATAATTACCTTGCAGGAACCTGCATGTCTCGAGGAGCACACTGGGAGCAGTGGCAGAGGAGGACACAGATAGTCCACATACTCACCAACACCACCTGCAGCATTCACACCACACACACAGTAAACGGCCAGGACACAAGAATCATCAAGTTTAGGCTACTCACGTAGACCTTTCTTGAAATATATGGCATCTTCTGGTCTAGGCGCTAAAACAGATAGAGCATCCCAGTCCATCATTACAACATCGCAGCGCTACAGGTGGTTGGAGCTAGTAGTAATGGACTGCCACCAGGCCATCACGTGTATCCCAGGCATGCGCGTCTAAGGACACGTGGCCTATTTCATAATGGAAGGCATTCCTCGACTTGTAGCTGGTGGAGTAGGGCTGGTAGTGCTGGGTCTGGGCCTCAGGTCTTCCCTTTACACAGGTGATGGATAAGTCTATGTCTGGTGGGGGGTGATGGATAAGTATATATCTGGTGGGGGTGATGGATAAGTCTATATCTGGTGGGGGTGATGGATAAGTATGTCTGGTGGGGGGTGATGCATAAGTATGTCTGGTGGGGGGTGATGGATAAGTCTATATCTGGTGGGGGGTGATGGATAAGTCTATATCTGGTGGGGGGTGATGGATAAGTGTATATCTGGTGGGGGTGATGCATAAGTATGTCTGGTGGGGGGTGATGGATAAGTCTGTCTGGTGGGGGGTGATGGATAAGTATGTCTGGTGGGGGGTGATGGATAAGTATGTCTGGTGGGGGGTGATGGATAAGTATGTCTGGTGGGGGGTGATGCATAAGTATGTCTGGTGGGGGGTGATGCATAAGTATGTCTGGTGGGGGTGATGGATAAGTCTGTCTGGTGGGGGTGATGGATAAGTATGTCTGGTGGGGGGTGATGGATAAGTATGTCTGGTGGGGGGTGATGGATAAGTCTGTCTGGTGGGGGGTGATGGATAAGTCTGTCTGGTGGGGGGTGATGGATAAGTCTGTCTGGTGGGGGTGATGGATAAGTATGTCTGGTGGGGGTGATGCATAAGTATGTCTGGTGGGGGGTGATGGTAGCACAGCTACTAAGAATAGACGAACACTGTTGATGTTTAACTTGAGATCTTATGCTAGTTGATGGAGGCCACAGAGCTGTACTGTTCAGCAGACTGACAGGCATTCAGAATAAGGTCTACCAGGAAGGGTTACACTTTCGGTGAGCTGGTGGTCATTTATAATCCCCCAAGTGCTGCCAGTGACTTATGTCTGTTTGTGTGTGCTCCCACATGAAGAATTCCTTGGTTCCATTACCCCATCATCTATGACATCCGTGCTAGACCCAAGCTTATTACATCGCCTACGGGAAGTAAGGACTTGCAGATGGTCAACATTGGACTGCGTGTGCTGTACCGGCCCAATCAGAAGGACCTTCCCTCGCTCTATAGGAAGCTTGGCCTTGACTACGACGAGCGTGTGTTACCATCCATTTGTAATGAGGTGCTCAAATCCATTGTGGCCCAGTTTAATGCTTCACAGCTCATCACCCAGAGAGCAAAGGTATGTAGGTTGAGGGATAAGTGGATGGTTGAAGCTCCTATATCTCTGCTGCAGCCAAGTTTGGGTGAATGTGGTGGTGGCCCTGCAGTATTTACAAGCCAGCCTGTGGGGAGGAGTTATGTAATAGTGCAAATGATGTTTGTGTTGGCTGCAGCAGATGGTGTACTTTATTTTAGTTTTGGCTACAGAATGAAGGTTGACCGAGGGGAAGCGACAAACTTCCCTTGTGTAATGGAGGTGTCTAACTTGCATGGAGTTCTAAGCTCCTCTCATACAGTCTCGGTGAAGAACAAAGAGCAGGTCGAGCACATCATCACTGGAGTAATGGTTGTCATCTTCAAGCAGGTCGAGCACCTCATCACTGGAGTAATGCTAGTCATCTTCAAGCAGGTCGAGCACCTCATCACTGGAGTAATGCTTTTCATCTTCAAGCAGGTCGAGCACCTCATCACTGGAGTAATGGTTGTAATCTTCTAGCAGGTCGAGCACCTCATCACTGGAGTAATGCTTTTCATCTTCAAGCAGGTCGAGCACCTCATCACTGGAGTAATGTTTGCCATCTTCAGTTCCTTTGCTGAGAGTGTGCTTGGTTTGGAACATTAGAGTCAAAAGTTCATAACTCAATGGATAGAGTTCATAATTTCAGGTCAACTTTGAAGCTAGTATTGTGAATAGCTTGTGACATGACGTGAAGACTTGTGAAGACAGCACAATGGGCTAGTCCTAGCTGCTAGTGTCATCTCATAGCCCTAGTTGCCCTAGCTGCTAGTGTCATCTCATAGCCCTAGTTGCCCTAGCTGCTAGTGTCATCTCATAGCCCTAGTTACCCTGCTAGTGTCATCTCATAGCCCTAATTGTCCTAGCTGCTAGTGTCATCTCATAGCCCTAGTTGCCTAGCTGCTAGTGTCATCTCATAGCCCTAGTTGCCCTAGCTGCTAGTGTCATCTCATAGCCCTAGCTGCTGGTGTCATCTCATAGCCCTAATTGTCCTAGCTGCTAGTGTCATCTCATAGCCCTTTGCTAGTGTCGTCATCTCATAGCCCTAATTGCCCTAGCTGCTAGTGTCATCTCCTAGCCCTAGCTGCTAGTGTCATCTCATAGCCCTAGTTGCCCTAGCTGCTAGTGTCATCTCATAGCCCTAATTGCCCTAGCTGCTAGTGTCATCTCATAGCCCTAGTTGCCTAGCTGCTAGTGTCATCTCATAGCCCTAGTTGCCCTAGCTGCTAGTGTCATCTCATAGCCCTAGCTGCTGGTGTCATCTCATAGCCCTAATTGCCCTAGCTTCTAGTGTCATCTCATAGCCCTTTGCTAGTGTCGTCATCTCATAGCCCTAATTGCCCTAGCTGCTAGTGTCATCTCATAGCCCTAGCTGCTAGTGTCATCTCATAGCCCTAGTTGCCCTAGCTGCTAGTGTCATCTCATAGCCCTAATTGCCCTAGCTGCTAGTGTCATCTCATAGCCCTAGTTGCCTAGCTGCTAGTGTCATCTCATAGCCCTAATTGCCCTAGCTGCTAGTGTCATCTCATAGCCCTAGCTGCTAGTGTCATCTCATAGCCCTAGTTGCCATAGCTGCTAGTGTCGTCATCTCATAGCCCTAATTGCCCTAGCTGCTAGTGTCATCTCATAGCCCTAGTTGCCCTAGCTGCTAGTGTCATCTCATAGCCCTAGTTGCCCTAGCTGCTAGTGTCATCTCATAGCCCTAGTTGCCCTAGCTGCTAGTGTCATCTCATAGCCCTAGTTGCTAGTGTCTCATAGCCTGCCCTAGCTGCTAGTGTCATCTCATAGCCCTAGTTGCTAGTGTCATCTTATAGCCCTAGTTGCCCTAGCTGCTAGTGTCATCTCATAGCTCTAGTTGCCCTAGCTGCTAGTGTCATCTCATAGCCCTAGTAGCCTTAGCTGCTAGTGTCAGCTTTAATATCTGGAAGCAATTATGACATTGTCACACATATGTATGTGTGTGTGTGTGTTTATGACATTGTCACACATATGTATGTGTGTGTGTGTGTGTGTTAGGTCAGCATGCTCATAAAAAAACAGTTGGTTGAGAGAGCCATGGACTTCTTCATCACTCTGGACGATGTGTCTATAGTGAGTACCCCTAATACTGCTTGTTGTTTTATATCTCTGTACCATCACTCTGGACGATGTGTCTATAGTGAGTACCTAATACTGCTTGTTGTTTTATATCTCTGTACCATCACTCTGGACGATGTGTCTATAGTGAGTACCCCTAATACTGCTTGTTGTTTTATATCTCTGTACCATCACTCTGGACGATGTGTCTATAGTGAGTACCCCTAATACTGCTTGTTGTTTTATATCTCTGGACGATGTGTCTATAGTGAGTACCCCTTGTTGTTTTATATCTCTGTACCATCACTCTGGACGATGTGTCTATAGTGAGTACCTAATACTGCTTGTTGTTTTATATCTCTGGACGATGTGTCTATAGTGAGTACCCCTAACTGCTTGTTGTTTTATATCTCTGTACCATCATTCTGGGTGATGTGTCTAGTTGCAGTGCTGTGTCTGCACCTATGGTGATATGATTTTTTAATCTCCTCTAGACCGACCTTAGTTTTGGTCGTGAATACACAGCTGCAGTGGAGGCCAAGCAAGTTGGTGAGTGAGTGATGCTGTTCTGCTGCTCTAGTTCTGATAATGTACACCTGCTACAGTCGATGGTTGTGTTAGACTATGTTTTTGCTTGCAGCTCAACAAGAGGCTCAGCGTGCTATGTTCATCGTGGAGAAGGCCAAGCAAGAGAGACAGGAGAAGATTGTCCGAGCAGAAGGGGAGGCTGAAGCAGCTCGCTTGATATCCTTTACATTCTCCACCAGTGTGTGTGTGGCTGGGAGGTCCTCACATTTTAGCCTCCACCTGTAGGGGGGTGGGAGATCTTCACATTCTAATGGGTGTATTTTGAAGGAACTAATTATTAACTGTTCCTGTGATTGATCTTAACACCTCCATGTTTGTGTGTGCACGTTGGCAAGGCGTTGAGTGAAAACCCTGGCTACCTGAAGCTGAGGAAGATCAGAGCAGCACAGAGCATTGCCCACACTGTATGTCTAGTACCTACCCCACCTGGTAACAGCATTGCCCAAACTGTATGCCAGCCAGTCAAGTCTTGCTAGAGATTGGTGGTTAAGGTTGCTAGAGACTGGTGGTTAAGGTTGCTGGAGACTGGTGGTTAAGGTTGCTGGAGACTGGTGGTTAAGGTTGCTAAAGACTGGTGGTTAAGGTTGCTAGAGACTGGTGGTTAAGGTTGGCATGTTATTATTTTTTTTGCAGATTTCACACTCTCAGAATCGCGTCTATTTGTCGGCTGAAACTTTGATGCTGAACCTTGGGGACATGGAGCTCAGTGGATCGTAAGGGGATCACTATGTGTTTATTGGGTGTGGCAGTTGCTTGAGAGGGTTTGGGCTCCCAGCAGCAAGTGTTAGGTAGCAGCAGGTCAACCAGCAATCTAGTTCGTATTATATGCATACAAAAATGTCGTTCTCTTGGGGCTGAAGCGCACAGCACATCATGGAGACGGCGAGTTCAACAAGAACAAGAGTGTTTTATTTTCAAAAGACAACTATACAATTATATATAAACACAACTTATATAAACACAACTATATAAACAACTATGCTTAAAGCTACATGGAGCCCCACCCCACATGAGGTGAGCTGCATGGAGCCCCACCCCACATGAGGTGAGCTGCATGGAGCCCTACCCCACATGAGGTGAGCTGCATGGAGCCCCACCCCACATGAGGTGAGCTGCTTGGGTATCCCACCCAGCAGAAAGTTGTCTCCGCTTATCTGTGCATTATATGGAGTTATCTTGAGTTTTATAATTCTATAATTCCCGTCTACCTTTTTTAATATCTGAAGTATGTAGTTGAGTGGGCTCACACATGAAGTGTGTAGTTATTGAGTGGGCTCACACATGAAGTGTGTAGTTATTGAGTGGGCTCACACATGAAGTGTTTAGTTATTGAGTGGGCTCACACATGAAGTGTTTAGTTATTGAGTGGGCTCACACATGAAGTATGTAGTTATTGAGTGGGCTCACACATGAAGTGTTTAGTTATTGAGTGGGCTCACACATGAAGTGTGTAGTTATTGAGTGGGCTCACACATGAAGTGTGTAGTTATTGAGTGGGCTCAGTTATTGAGTGGGCTCACACATGAAGTGTGTAGTTATTGAGTGGGCTCACACATGAAGTGTGTAGTTATTGAGTGGGCTCACACATGAAGTGTGTAGTTATTGAGTGGGCTCACACATGAAGTGTGTAGTTATTGAGTGGGCTCACACATGAAGTGTGTAGTTATTGAGTGGGCTCACACATGAAGTGTGTAGTTATTGAGTGGGCTCACACATGAAGTGTGTAGTTATTGAGTGGGCTCACACATGAAGTGTTTAGTTATTGAGTGGGCTCACACATGAAGTGTGTAGTTATTGAGTGGGCTCACACATGAAGTGTGTAGTTATTGAGTGGGCTCACACATGAAGTGTGTAGTTATTGAGTGGGCTCACACATGAAGTGTGTAGTTATTGAGTGGGCTCACACATGAAGTGTTTAGTTATTGAGTGGGCTCACACATGAAGTGTGTAGTTATTGAGTGGGCTCACACATGAAGTGTGTAGTTATTGAGTGGGCTCACACATGAAGTGTGTAGTTATTGAGTGGGCTCACACATGAAGTGTGTAGTTATTGAGTGGGCTCACACATGAAGTGTGTAGTTATTGAGTGGGCTCACACATGAAGTGTGTAGTTATTGAGTGGGCTCACACATGAAGTGTGTAGTTATTGAGTGGGCTCACACATGAAGTGTTTAGTTATTGAGTGGGCTCACACATGAAGTGTGTAGTTATTGAGTGGGCTCACACATGAAGTGTGTAGTTATTGAGTGGGCTCACACATGAAGTGTGTAGTTATTGAGTGGGCTCACACATGAAGTGTGTAGTTATTGAGTGGGCTCACACATGAAGTGTTTAGTTATTGAGTGGGCTCACACATGAAGTGTGTAGTTATTGAGTGGGCTCACACATGAAGTGTGTAGTTATTGAGTGGGCTCACACATGAAGTGTTTAGTTATTGAGTGGGCTCACACATGAAGTGTGTAGTTATTGAGTGGGCTCACACATGAAGTGTTTAGTTATTGAGTGGGCTCACATGAAGTGTGTAGTTATTGAGTGGGCTCACACATGAAGTGTTTAGTTATTGAGTGGGCTCACACATGAAGTGTGTAGTTATTGAGTGGGCTCACACATGAAGTGTGTAGTTATTGAGTGAGCTCACACATGAAGTGTGTAGTTATTGAGTGGGCTCACACATGAAGTGTGTAGTTATTGAGTGGGCTCACACATGAAGTGTGTAGTTATTGAGTGGGCTCACACATGAAGTGTTTAGTTATTGAGTGGGCTCACATGAAGTGTGTAGTTATTGAGTGGGCTCACACATGAAGTGTTTAGTTATTGAGTGGGCTCACATGAAGTGTGTAGTTATTGAGTGGGCTCACACATGAAGTGTGTAGTTATTGAGTGGGCTCACACATGAAGTGTGTAGTTATTGAGTGGGCTCACATGAAGTGTGTAGTTATTGAGTGAGCTCACACATGAAGTGTGTAGTTATTGAGTGAGCTCACACATGAAGTGTGTAGTTATTGAGTGGGCTCACACATGAAGTGTGTAGTTATTGAGTGGGCTCACACATGAAGTGTGTAGTTATTGAGTGGGCTCACACATGAAGTGTTTAGTTATTGAGTGGGCTCACATGAAGTGTGTAGTTATTGAGTGGGCTCACACATGAAGTGTGTAGTTATTGAGTGGGCTCACACATGAAGTGTGTAGTTATTGAGTGGGCTCACATGAAGTGTGTAGTTATTGAGTGAGCTCACACATGAAGTGTGTAGTTATTGAGTGAGCTCACACATGAAGTGTGTAGTTATTGAGTGGGCTCACACATGAAGTGTGTAGTTATTGAGTGGGCTCACACATGAAGTGTGTAGTTATTGAGTGGGCTCACACATGAAGTGTCTAGTTATTGAGTGGGCTCACACATGAAGTGTGTAGTTATTGAGTGGGCTCACACATGAAGTGTGTAGTTATTGAGTGGGCTCACACATGAAGTGTTTAGTTATTGAGTGGGCTCACACATGAAGTGTGTAGTTATTGAGTGGGCTCACACATGAAGTGTCTAGTTATTGAGTGGGCTCACACATGAAGTGTGTAGTTATTGAGTGGGCTCACACATGAAGTGTGTAGTTATTGAGTGGGCTCACACATGAAGTGTGTAGTTATTGAGTGGGCTCACACATGAAGTGTGTAGTTATTGTGTGGGCTCACACATGAAGTGTGTAGTTATTGAGTGGGCTCACACATGAAGTGTTTAGTTATTGAGTGGGCTCACACATGAAGTGTGTAGTTATTGAGTGGGCTCACACATGAAGTGTTTAGTTATTGAGTGGGCTCACACATGAAGTGTCTAGTTATTGAGTGGGCTCACACATGAAGTGTGTAGTTATTGAGTGGGCTCACACATGAAGTGTCTAGTTATTGAGTGGGCTCACACATGAAGTGTGTAGTTATTGAGTGAGCTCACACATGAAGTGTGTAGTTATTGAGTGGGCTCACACATGAAGTGTGTAGTTATTGAGTGGGCTCACACATGAAGTGTGTAGTTATTGAGTGGGCTCACACATGAAGTGTCTAGTTATTGAGTGGGCTCACACATGAAGTGTGTAGTTATTGAGTGGGCTCACATGAAGTGTGTAGTTATTGAGTGGGCTCACACATGAAGTGTGTAGTTATTGAGTGGGCTCACACATGAAGTGTGTAGTTATTGAGTGGGCTCACACATGAAGTGTGTAGTTATTGAGTGGGCTCACACATGAAGTGTGTAGTTATTGAGTGGGCTCACACATGAAGTGTGTAGTTATTGAGTGGGCTCACACATGAAGTGTGTAGTTATTGAGTGGGCTCACACATGAAGTGTGTAGTTATTGAGTGGGCTCACACATGAAGTGTGTAGTTATTGAGTGGGCTCACACATGAAGTGTGTAGTTATTGAGTGGGCTCACACATGAAGTGTCTAGTTATTGAGTGGGCTCACACATGAAGTGTGTAGTTATTGAGTGGGCTCACACATGAAGTGTGTAGTTATTGAGTGGGCTCACACATGAAGTGTGTAGTTATTGAGTGGGCTCACACATGAAGTGTGTAGTTATTGAGTGGGCTCACACATGAAGTGTCTAGTTATTGAGTGGGCTCACACATGAAGTGTGTAGTTATTGAGTGGGCTCACACATGAAGTGTGTAGTTATTGAGTGAGCTCACACATGAAGTGTGTAGTTATTGAGTGGGCTCACACATGAAGTGTGTAGTTATTGAGTGGGCTCACACATGAAGTGTGTAGTTATTGAGTGGGCTCACACATGAAGTGTCTAGTTATTGAGTGGGCTCACACATGAAGTGTGTAGTTATTGAGTGAGCTCACACATGAAGTGTGTAGTTATTGAGTGAGCTCACACATGAAGTGTGTAGTTATTGAGTGAGCTCACACATGAAGTGTGTAGTTATTGAGTGGGCTCACACATGAAGTGTGTAGTTATTGAGTGGGCTCACACATGAAGTGTGTAGTTATTGAGTGGGCTCACACATGAAGTGTGTAGTTATTGAGTGGGCTCACACATGAAGTGTGTAGTTATTGAGTGAGCTCACACATGAAGTGTGTAGTTATTGAGTGAGCTCACACATGAAGTGTGTAGTTATTGTGTGGGTGTGGTCACACATGAAGTGTCTAGTTATTGTGTGGGTGTGGTCACACAACGTGCTAGCTACATGCATGATCAGTGAAAGCATCTCAAGGCATGCATCATAACAGATTATAATATGCTTGAAAACTCCAGTCACCTTGTGAGCATGCCTGTAGTCACCTTGTGGTCTTGCCTGTGCCAGTAGTCACCTTGTGGTCTTGTCTGTAGTCACCTTGTGAGCATGCTTGTGGTCTTGTGAGCATGCCTGTAGTCACCTTGTGGTCTTGTGGGCATGCCTGTAGTCACCTTGTGGTCTTGTGAGCATGCCTGTAGTCACCTTGTGGTCTTGTGAGCATGCCTGTAGTCACCTTGTGAGCATGCCTGTAGTCACCTTGTGGGCATGCCTGTAGTCACCTTGTGGGCATGCCTGTAGTCACCTTGTGGTCATGCCTGTAGTCACCTTGTGGTCTTGTGGGCATGCTTGTGGTCTTGTGGGCATGCCTATAGTCACCTTGTGGGCATGCCTGTAGTCACCTTGTGGTCTTGTGAGCATGCCTGTAGTCACCTTGTGGTCATGCCTGTAGTCACCTTGTGGTCTTGTGGGCATGCCTGTAGTCACCTTGTGGGCATGCCTGTAGTCACCTTGTGGTCTTGTGAGCATGCCTGTAGTCACCTCGTGGGCATGCCTGTAGTCACCTTGTGGTCTTGTGAGCATGCCTGTAGTCACCTTGTGGTCATGCCTGTAGTCACCTTGTGGTCTTGTGAGCATGCCTGTAGTCACCTTGTGGTCATGCCTGTAGTCACCTTGTGGTCTTGTGGGCATGCCTGTAGTCACCTTGTGGTCTTGTGGGCATGCCTGTAGTCACCTTGTGGGCATGCCTGTAGTCACCTTGTGGTCATGCCTGTAGTCACCTTGTGGGCATGCCTGTAGTCACCTTGTGGTCTTGTGGGCATGCCTGTAGTCACCTTGTGGGCATGCTTGTGGTCTTGTGGGCATGCTTGTGGTCTTGTGAGCATGCCTGTAGTCACCTTGTGGTCTTGTGGGCATGCCTGTAGTCACCTTGTGGTCTTGTGGGCATGCCTGTAGTCACCTTGTGGGCATGCCTGTAGTCACCTTGTGGTCTTGTGAGCATGCCTGTAGTCACCTTGTGGGCATGCCTATAGTCACCTTGTGGGCATGCCTGTAGTCACCTTGTGGTCTTGTGAGCATGCCTGTAGTCACCTTGTGGTCTTGTGAGCATGCCTGTAGTCACCTTGTGGGCATGCCTGTAGTCACATTATGAGCTGCATGCTTGTTTGTTCTGCAGGGAGCTGTTCACACCCAAGAAGAAATAACACCAATAACTTCTAGCTGTCCTGTACACCAATAACTTCTAGCTGTCCTGAACACCAATAACTTTTAGATGTCCTGTACACCAATAACCTCTAGCTGTCCTGTACACCAATAACTTCTAGCTGTCCTGTATGTGCATGTATATTATATAAATTTGTTGCAAAATGTCAATCAAATACTCGACATCGTATGAATATTGCTTCATTCTCGACAAATTCTGAGTTTTCTGCTAGTAGTCGTAGAGAGGGGATGAACTTAGGGTAACCATA
Organism: Cladorhizidae sp. MBARI D1340-BT2; assembly: GCA_028752905.1. Classification (NCBI taxonomy): domain Eukaryota; kingdom Metazoa; phylum Porifera; class Demospongiae; order Poecilosclerida; family Cladorhizidae; species Cladorhizidae sp. MBARI D1340-BT2. Next base: position 49,718,511 of record JAQNBH010000006.1, read on the forward strand.
GCCCACGTTCCTCAGGCTCTCTGGCCGGCGGAAGAAGTGGAGCCGTGGGTCAGGCTGGATATCCTTAGTCACATTGATGCCATCTCTGTATCAACACAGACAACACATGTGTAGTGGCTGGGTAAACACCAATGCCACTTATAGCAACACAGACAACACATGTGTAGTGGCTGGGTACACACCAATGCCACCTATAGCAACACAGACAACACATGTGTAGTGGCTGGGTACACACCAATGCCACCTATAGCAACACAGACAACACATGGGTAGTGGCTGAGTACACACCAATGCCACCTATAGCAACACAGACAACACATGTGTAGTGGCTGAGTACACCAATGCCACCTATAGCAACACAGACAACACATGTGTAGTGGCTGGGTACACACCAATGCCACCTATAGCAACACAGACAACACATGTGTAGTGGCTGGGTACACACCAATGCCACCTATAGCAACACAGACAACACATGTGTAGTGGCTGGGTACACACCAATGCCACCTATAGCAACACAGACAACACATGGGTAGTGGCTGAGTACATACCAATGCCACCTATAGCAACACAGAACACAGCACAGACGTGATGCACGGCTCATGGGGTCTATTGGGCGCTTTATTTGCACAAATACTACTTTCATTTTATTTAGCTTTTATATTGGGTGAGCTAAATAGACCCCTACGTGCATGTATATACACCCTACGTGCATGCTTACACACCCACATGCACGTATATACACCCTATGTGCATTTATATACACCCTACATGATACACCCTGTGTGCCTGTATTTATACCCCACTATATGAACTCCTACATGTGTGCATATACACCCCTACATGCATGTATACACACCCCTGCATGCATTAATTACACCCTACCTACATGCATTTCTATACACTCATATGTGCATTTATAAACACCCCTACATGCATTTATATACATCCCTGTACATTTATAAACAACTCTGTGCATGTATACACACCCCTACATGCATATATTATACACTACATGCATATGTATACATGCACCTATACATGCATTTATTACACCCTACATGCATATATTATATATACACGACATATTGTAACCACGGTTACTATTGACTTCCATCCACTCTACCTGCGATTACTATTGGAAGGACAGTAACTATTGATTATAGTTGTGAAGGAGTTCAAGGGCCTGTTGGTGTGGGGTGCCTGTGGCTCAATGTTGGAGTGGCCCCCCAGAAAACTGAAATCAAGCTGATGGTGCCAAAAAAATTCTTCCAGAATTTTCCCCCTGTTGTCTTCAGTTCAGAGTTTATAAGCTAATGAGCAATTATTTGGGCGTGTATTTTTGATATTAGCCTCCTGATTACAATTGGAAGGAGTTACTAGAACCAATTGAGGCTGAGAACCTGTTACGATTGGAGGGGTGGGGTTCCTAATAGAGGAAGTATGGTATATATACACGTACATGCAGAGCACAAAATGGCAGTCGCCAATTTCCGACCAATGTACCAGAAGCTTATGGTCTTCCAGAAGTACCCACCAATTTTTGTGGGTTGGGCTAATTTTGATCAAGATGCTGGCATGTGTGCAGTGTGTCCGACACGTGCAGTACTACTTTTTGGGGTGTAGTAATCTAGCGCAAGCTCTACCTGGCCGTGTGTGCTTACTTGCCCCAGTTCTTGTAGAGTTGTTATGCACTACTATGACCAAAGCTAAGAAAACTAATGGCATTAATTTCCACAAGACGCTTGACTGCAGAGTTGGTGGAGTAGACCTCGACATGACAGCATCTGAGGATCGATTGGAGAAGCTGCAGACGTCGAAACAACTACTGAAATATGGATCGGAGTCGCTCTCGATACCAGCACAAAGGAATGAATATTCAGTTAGCCATCACCTCCGCTGACTGTGCCCTGCATTGAACCAGCTCCTGGACAAGCTTTGTTATCTCCTCAGCTCACTGGCCCATAGCTGACAGGCGCTCGAACGCAGTATCCCGACACTGCTAAAGTTGACTGATGCTCAACACAGTAGCTCTCGACATCGCCACAGCTCACAGACTGCTCAACTGGATGCTGGATTAGTTTGTGGATCCTTCAAGCTGACATGCTGCTCAAATGCTGTGGCTCTGGACAAGACACAGTTATGAAGTTCACCCACCCCAAAAATAATGAATTTCATGGAGGGTCCACACACTCGGTGGATTCTGCACGGAATCCATCGCAACAGAAGTTATTTTAGACTAGACTAGGTAGCTAGCGCTCTATATACACCCCAAAAAGTGAATGAATATTTGTCCGAGCAGTCTAGAATAGTGGCCTATCAAAATTGCAATTGGTATGACAAAAGTCCTAGCATCTTTTTTCTGATATTTTTTTTTTGCACTGTACATGTTTGTATATACACCCTGCATGTTTGTATATACACCCTACATGTTTGTATACACCCCCTACATGTTTGTATACACACCCTACATGTTTGTATATACACGCCCTGCATGTTTGTATATACACCATACATGTTGGTATATACACCCTGCATGTTTGTATATACACCCTGCATGCATGTATATACACCCTGCATGTTTGTATATATACCCTGCATGCATGTATATACATCCTGCATGTTTGTATATACACATCCTGCATGTTTGTATATACACCCTGCATGCTTGTATATACACCCTGCATGCTTGTATATACACCCTGCATGCATGTTTATATGTACATCCTGCATGTTTTATATACACCCTACATATTTTATATAACCCTACATGTTTGTTTATACACTGTTTGTATATAACCCTACATGCATGTATACATACCCTATATGCATGTATATATACCCAACATGTTTTAAATACACCCTACGTGTTTGTATACAACCCTACATGCATGCATACACACCCTACATTAACATATACACCCTACATTTTTGTATTAAATGTTTGTATATTCACACCCTACATGCATGTATACACACCATACATGACCTTATATATACCCTACATGTTTGTATATACACCCTATGTTGTATATTCACACCCTACATGTATGTAAAACCCTACATGACCTTATATACACCTTTGTATATACACCCTATGTTGTGTATTCACACCCTACATGTATGTATACACGCCCTACATGCCCTTATATACACCCATATATACACCCAATATGTTTGTATATTCACACCATACTGTTGCAAGAGCCGGACATAAGAGAAGACTAAAGACTTGCAACAGCATGACCAAGAAAGAATATTGATTAACTACTATGAATATGGAACTGTATAACTAGGGTAATTAAACTACACACAGGTGTTGATTAGATAATGATAGGCAGTGTAGGTAAAGGGTGGGCAGCTCCATAAAGGGGGCTGACCCAGCCACATGTCAGATTTTGAACTTGACCTTTTGTTGTGAACTGATTAAATTTCTAATAACTTTTAGCCAACTAAGAGAGAGTTTTTGACTGTTAGATGCTAGGGGAGAGAGACTAGCTAACATTTGGTGACTGTTAGATGCTAGAGAGGAGAGACAAGCTAACACATACATGCATGTATACACACCCTACATGTCCTTATATACACCCTACATGTTTTTATATACACCCTACATGTTTGTATATACACCCTACATGTTTGTATATACACCCTATATGTTTGTATATTCACACCCTACATGCATGTATACACACCCTACATGCCCTTATATACACTGCATGGTTGTATATACACCTTACATGCTTGTATATAGACCCTTTTTCCGTTTCAAAATTTTCCCTTTCCCTTTTCCGCTTTTCCGTTTCATAAAAACAAATTCCGTTTTGTGAACCATTTTAATTTTTCCCCCGTTTTCATATAAATGATAATATTTGCTACATGTATTATTATTGACTATAAGTCACTAATCCAGCCTTCAATGTCTCCATTGTAATACAGCATAAGTAATCGTTTAGTATTTTCTTCTGTGAGGCTCTCCCTCTGGTTGTTCAGGATATGTTTAGACTAGGAGAAACTCCTCTCCACCTCAACAGAACTGACTGACACCAGATGATAGCAGCTAAATCTTCAGCAGTAAGCAGTGGAAACAGATCTCTCATGCCATGCCAGAATTTAGGAAGATCTAAGGGGGTGGGGATAGCATCTTCCTTAAACTGGGTATAAATCCACCACTCGTCAACAGCTCAGTGGAAGGTTGTGCAGGGCTTTGATGTCATCATCATAGTCACTGATGATGTCATGTCCAACGATAGCAGCTGGTGAGGGTCAAACATATCAACTTTGTAGAAATTGTGTGCAGGATGCTTTATCTTGGCTGCCTTTCTGGAAAGATGCTCTTAGAATTGAGATGACTTGATAGTATAAATTCTAACCAAGTCAAAACAAGACACTATTATCAGTGTACACATCTACTTTGAACTGTTTTGCTCTTGCTTCAGGAGTTATTTTAGGTAATGGGGCACTTCTTCTTGCCTTCTTCCTTCTTGGAGGACAGTCAAATTCAGCCCTAGCACGAGGTTTTTGTTTTTGGCATTTATTAGGAACCACTCAAATTGTAACAACCTTAGCTGATAGCTCAGTCCTAGTTGAACTTCATAACACTAACTACTACTAAATCCACTTTCCACCCTACATTAGTGACCTTCATTAGTGACCTTCATTAGTGACCTTCATTAGTGACCTTCATTAGTGACCTTCATTAGTGACCTTCATTAGTGACCTTCATTAGTGACCTTCATTAGTGACCTTCATTAGTGACCTTCATTAGTAAACTTCATTAGTAACCTTCATTAGTAACCTTCATTAGTAACCTTCATTAGTTACCTTCATTAGTGACCTTCATTAGTGACCTTAATTAGTGACCTTCCATTAGTAACCTTCATTAGTAACCTTCATTAGTGACCTTCATTAGTGACCTTCATTAGTAACCTTCATTAGTAACCTTCATTAGTAACCTACATTAGTAACCTTCATTAGTAACCTTCATTAGTGACCTTCATTAGTGACCTTCATTAGTGACCTTCATTAATGACCTTCATTAGTAACCTTCATTAGTAACCTTCATTAGTGACCTTCATTAGTAACCTTCATTAATAACCTTCATTAGTGACCTTCATTAGTAACCTTCATTAGTAACCTTCATTAGTAACCTTCATTAGTAACCTTCATTAGTAACCTTCATTAGTAACCTTCCATTAGTAACCTTCATTAGCAACCTAAAGTTGTACTAAAACAATAACTGTTTTTTCCTAATATGGGAAATTGATGCCTTTCAAAAACAGAGGGTCTATATAATATAAACATTTTACATGCATATATAATACATCTCTACATGCATGTATTACACCCCTACTGCATGTATATACCTCCACGTGCATTTATATACACCCTACATGCCTGTATGCATATATACCCTATATGTTTGTATATACCTCCTACATGCTTGTATATACCCTATATGCATGTACATGCGTGTATATACACTGCATGCATATAGATTCCTACATGCATGTATATACACTGCATGCATATAGATTCCTACATGCATGTATATACACCCCTACATGCATGTATATACACTGCATGCATATAGATTCCTACATGCATGTATATACACTCCTACATGCATGTTATACACTGCATGCATATAGATTCCTACATGCATGTATATACATCCCTACATGCATGTATATATACACCTACATATATATATATACACCTACATGCATGTATATATATATACATCCCTACATGCATGTATATACCCCACATGCATGTATATATATATATATGCATCCATACATGCATGTATATACACTGCATGCATGTATATATACACCTACATGCATGTATATACATCCCTACATGCATGTATATACCCCACATGCATGTATATACATACCTACATGCATGTATACAACCTACATGCACACACCTACATGCATGTATTACCCTACATGCACGTACATGTATTACCCTACATGCATGTATATACACATACATGTAAAGCTCTCGGTATAAAAGCCATGTCTAGGGCCAGCTAATGAAACAATCATTTGGGCAGTTGTTGGGTTTCCTCTAGCCACTGATAGCATGAATTCAGGCAAGCAGGTTTTGAGGTCCCCAACTTTGAATGCGTGTAACTTTGGCATAGCTATACCTATTCAACAGTTTTAGTGGCATAAGAGAGCACATAAGAGAGCACAGAGAGAGTGCCATCTTTTGAGCTATATATTAAGTTCATAGAGTGAAGTGTGCAGAATCTATGGAGCTCCAAAATCGTAAACACGGGGTTTTTTTTAACATTTTGTAAAAAAAGTTCCCCCAAGGGGGGTCAGCTACATTTAAAAAAAAAATTTTTTTTGTGGTTACCACTTTATTGCTCCATACATTCTGTAAACTTCGTGGGTATGGACTTGATATATAGCTCAAAAGATAGGTCTGTCTGTGTGCTCTCTTTTGATACTAAAATATTTCTCATCGCAGGGTTTCATTTAGGGAGGGGGGGGGGGGCTGCCCCCCCTTGGAACCTTTTTGCCCCCCCCTTGGAAATTGTATTATTAAAATTCATTAGAAACTTTGTCACATCTTTAACCATCATGCCCGGGCCCCTCAATATCCAGATTCCTCCAGTTGCTCCCCCCCCCCCCCCCCCCCCCTTGGACAATTTTCTAAATGAAACCCTGCATAGGTATATAGCCAAGTTACTGGAGCTAAAGTGGAGAGAACCTCAAAACCTGAATGCCTGCATAAATATCTCCAGATTGCCAAAAGCTAGAGAGTTGAAATTAGCACCAGTGGCTAGAGGAAGCCCTACTCAATGAGCGTTTTCATTACGCGTTTAAAACGTAAGTACGTGGTCAAGCGCACGGGTGGAAAATGAATTTTATGGAGTTTTAACAAAATTCATTTTACAACCGGGCGCTAGACAACCGGGCGCTAGATAATTATAGTGTGGTCGTCCTGTAATGATAGTGTGGTGGTCCTGTAACTAGATAATTATAGTGTGGTGGTCCTGTAACTAGATAATTATAGTGTGGTGGTCCTGTAACTAGATAATTACAGTGTGGTGGTCCTGTAACTAGATAATTACAGTGTGGTGGTCCTGTAACTAGATAATTACAGTGTGGTGGTCCTGTAACTAGATAATTAGTGTGGTTGTGGTGGTCATGTAACTAGATAATTATAGTGTGGTGGTCCTGTGTGGTGGTCCTGTAACTAGATAATTATAGTGTGGTTGTGGTGGTCATGTAACTAGATAATTATAGTGTGGTGGTCCTGTGTGGTGGTCCTGTAACTAGATAATTATAATATGGTGGTTACAGTGTGGTGCTCATGTAATAGATAATTATAGTGTGGTGGTTATGGTGGTCCTGTAACTAGATAATTATAGTGTGGTGGCCCTATAAGAAGATGACTCAAGAAATGCATTTAAACGTATTCATTTTGTGTAGTGTGGACAAGACTTTAAAGTGCCAAATATGGTCTGCCGCCCCCGCACCTCCCACGCCTCATACATCTAAATACATCTAAATACATGATAAGCAGGTTACTGAAAAAGCTGCTCACTTAGTGTTGAGCAGACTGAGGTAGACACGCTTCTGGAAGGGCCATTGCAATATCTCGTCAAATCTTCCTTTCATGACCACAAAGTAGAGGGACATGTACCCTTGGTGGTTGTCCCCTGCAGGGTAGACGCAGAGGGAGAGCTTGTACCCTGCCTCCAGCGAGTAGAAGGACGGGCTATAGATGACGCTCGTTTTGATGTCGCCTTCTTCAGCAAGCTTGATCTTCTGTCTGATATTATCGATCCTCCATGTGAACTGTCCTGATGATGGGTACACATTCTTCTCCATGACATGCATCAGTTCCTGTTGCACAGCCAGTGAGCCATGCAATTCCTTCACTTGCCTCTGAAGCCCCTCAATCTGCCGACACATCTGCCCCGCATGCCGAGGCATGCACAGCATCAGGTGCTGCTCTAATGACATCCGCTCCACCTTCTCATGGCACCCGTAGGCCTCCATGCTGCAGGACACGGGCATTCGAGGACATACCTGCATGTGCGCAGCTATGCTCTTCCTCGTGAACATCTCCAAACTCTCACACTTGTATTGACACTTGCTGGGGTACTCGGGGCAGACTGAGCAGTGAGATTCCACATCAGCAAAGGGCACCTGGGTCTGGCAATACTTGCAGCTCACCTACAGTATGCAGACAAGGGTTAAGATATGTTAGCTGTGGCTCACCATGCAGACAAGGGTTAAGATATGTTAGCTGTGGCTCACCTATGCAGACAAGGGTTAAGATATGTTAGCTGTGGCTCACCTACAGTATGTAGACAAGGGTTAAGATATGTTAGCTGTGGCTCACCTATGCAGACAAGGGTTAAGATATGTTAGCTGTGGCTCACCTATGTAGATAAGGGTTAAGATATGTTAGATGTGGCTCACCTATGTAGATAAGGGTTAAGATATGTTAGCTGTGGCTCACCTATGTAGACAAGGGTTAAGATATGTTAGCTGTGGCTCACCTATGCAGACAAGGGTTAAGATATGTTAGCTGTGGCTCACCTATGCAGACAAGGGTTAAGATATGTTAGCTGTGGCTCACCTATGTAGACAAGGGTTAAGATATGTTAGCTGTGGCTCACCTATGTAGACAAGGGTTAAGATATGTTAGCTGTGGCTCACCTATGCAGACAAGGGTTAAGATATGTTAGCTGTGGCTCACCTATACAGACAAGGGTTAAGATATGTTAGCTGTGGCTCACCTATGTAGACAAGGGTTAAGATATGTTAGCTGTGGCTCACCTATGCAGACAAGGGTTAAGATATGTTAGCTGTGGCTCACCTATGTAGACAAGGGTTAAGATATGTTAGCTGTGGCTCACCTATGTAGACAAGGGTTAAGATATGTTAGCTGTGGCTCACCTATGCAGACAAGGGTTAAGATATGTTAGCTGTGGCTCACCTATACAGACAAGGGTTAAGATATGTTAGCTGTGGCTCACCTATGTAGACAAGGGTTAAGATATGTTAGCTGTGGCTCACCTATGCAGACAACGGTTAGTTATGGGACACTTTCCTATGAAGATAAATTTCCTATGAAGATAAAACGAGTTTGTCAGCAGACACGGCAAAATTTGGGGAAATCATTTCTTGGCTGATTAAAAAATCTTGGAATTTAGCCCATATTCAGGGAACTCACATCTGAAGAAGTTGGCACATACAACTATATTAGGGAGTAAGTTGGCACATATTAAGAGAGTAAGTTGGCACACATTTTTAAGGACTCTAGGGACTCCACATCCCAAGAAGTTGGCACATATTAGAGAATAAGTTGGCACATATTAGGGAGTAAGTTGGCACACATTTAGGGACACACCTCCTAAGAAGGTACTGTTCTTGTTATTTGCTCTATGGCCATGGCAAATTTTGGCCCATGACAACATAGCCAGCCTTGCAGTTGTTATAACAACATAGCTAGTCTTGTGGTTATGACAACATGTACATGTAGCTAGCCTTGTGGTTGTTATGACAACACGGCTAGCCTTGAGGATAGTCATGACAACATAGCTAGCCTTGTGGTTATATCAACCTAGCTAGCCTTGTAGTCATGACAACATATCTAGCCTTGTAGTTATGACAACATATCTAGCCTTGTAGTTATGACAACATATCTAGCCTTGTAGTTATGACAACATAGCTAGCCTTGTAGTTATGACAACATAGCCAGCCTTGTAGCCTTGTAGTTATGACAACATATCTAGCCTTGTAGTTATGACAACATAGCCAGCCTTGTAGTTATGACAACATAGCCAGCCTTGTAGTTTTGACAACATATCTAGCCTTGAAGTTATGACAACATATCTAGCCTTGAGGTTATGACAACATAGCCAGCCTTGTAGTTATGACAACATAGCTAGCCTTGAGGCTATGACAACATAGCCAGCCTTGTAGTTATGACAACATATCTAGCCTTGAGGTTATGACAACATATCTAGCCTTGAGGTTATGACAACATAGCTAGCCTTGGGGTTATGACAACATAGCCAGCCTTGAGGTTATGACAACATATCTAGCCTTGAGGTTATGACAACATAGCTAGCCTTGGGGTTATGACAACATAGCCAGCCTTGTAGTTATGACAACATAGCCAGCCTTGAGGTTATGACAAGATAGCCAGCCTTGTAGTTATGACAACATAGCCAGCCTTGTGGTTATGACAACATAGCCAGCCTTGAGGTTATAACAACATAGCTAGCCTTGAGGTTATGACAACATAGCCAGCCATGACGTTATGACAACATAGCCAGCCTTGTAGTCATGACAACATAGCCAGCCTTGTGGTTATGAGAACATAGCCAGCCTTGAGGTTATGACAACATAGCTAGCCTTGAGGTTATGACAACATAGCCAGCCTTGAGGTTATGACAACATAGCCAGCCTTGAGGTTATACCAACATAGCCAGCCTTGTAGTTATGACAACATAGCTAGCCTTGTAGTTATGACAACATAGCCTTCCAGTGTGTGCTTTGAATGTTCCACTGAGTAGTAAACTGGCAGATATTAAATAAAAGCACATCATATTTGCCTCCGCAGTTCCCGCCTCCTTTCTCTCCCAGGCAATCTTACACACTTATAAACAGATTCATAGCTAACAACAAAAGTCTCCAATTTCCCATAGACACAAGTGCAATTAATTATCTGTTTCTTAATGTGATGGGTTTTTTAATGTGATGGCAATATTTATCACTCTTAAGAGATATGAAAGAGCAGCTCAGTGCTCTGTATATTTACACAAAGTGAGTTAAACCTATATGATTGTGCCACACCCTCTATCAAGGTTCCAGTCTGCGTGGATGATGAGCTGATATGTGGTACTTGAGGCCTAGGTACATAATGTGTGGTTTAATAACATCTGCTGATCCTGTGCAACTGTTTTAATACTTCAACTGACCCTTTATCAAGGACTGATCCCCTGCAACTGTTGCTAATACTTCAACTGACCCTCTATCAAAGGACTGATCCTCTATCAAAGGACTGATCCTTTATCAAAGGACTGACCTCTATCAAAGGACTGATCCTCTATCAAAGGACTGACCTCTATCAAAGGACTGACCTCTATCAAAGGACTGACCTCTATCCAAAGGACTGAGAACCGACTCCAATAACAAAGTAACATTTTTTAATAAAAAAAACAACAGCACACCCAAAGAGAGAGGAGATTAGAAGAGAGTGTGACAATGAGACAGATGATATTGGAAGCAACATCTGCAAGACAGGCAGCATATTAAGGGGGGAAGAGGGCTGAAAACACATATTTTTTCTATTTTTTTTTTATGGGCCCAAAAGGGTTCATAATATGTCTGGAGTTTGAGTTTCAAGTTTCAGAGCAAGTGAATACTTGCATCAGAAGATATAGCCATTTTTATACAGTGCATTATTATTCCATTTCATTTCATTTCACTTCACATTGGAAGAGGTTCTCTCCCAGTCTTACCTGGCTACAATCGGGCGGGCGGCGATGATCGCCTACCCAAAATACAGTTTTTATATATCAAAATGTTGCCAATTTCATGGAGACCCTTACCAGTCGTTTGCGCAATGAATTGTCCAGGTGGGGGGGTAGTGCGCAACCGCTAAGATGAGCACGTTTTTTTAGGTCAAGGTTCACTTGAAACTTTTACACTGTTGAGTTATGGGGAAGAGAACAGAGAAGCATTTTAAACAGAAAGGCCAAGGATTCAAGAAGAGTGAAGACAAGAAGAAGAAAGCCCTACAGGCGGCTGTTGTTGAGCCTGTCACAGTAGCCGCGCAAGGCAAGTTTTAATGTTTATCTCCATACTAAAAAGTTACTAGCTGTTTCCTTTCCTTTGTTAGTGAGTCTCTTGGATCCTGTGGGTGGGGTAGCGCCTTCTGTGAACCTTCACTTACCTTGCAATCAATTGCAAATGTCTGAAGAGAGGCCAGTTCCATTGGTGACTATGACAAGTGACTATGACCAGGAAGAAGTTGGCTCTCATGGATAGTTCAGCTGCTTCTGTGGCTGTTGCTACTGGATCTACTGGCTCTACCTCTTTGGACTCGGGTGGTGTTGGAGAACTAGGTAAGGGTAATCGTATAATAAACTTAGATAAGCTTAGAGAGGTCATAGAAAGGTGTAATAAGTTGGTAACTGAGCTCCCTTGCAACTGAAGCCCGTAGGGCAGGCATGGTTTACTTTTTGTTCAAATTGTAGTAACACTCGAGACATCTCAAACCCTGTATCTGTAGAAGCATTCTTTGAACATCCAGTTAGTACTGGGTGCTCGCATTGCTGGAATTAGTCATTCTGGTCTGGAAGACATCACTGCAGTCATGGATATGTTGCCCCCTCTTAGTTCCACTTGTTTAAAAAAATATATACTAGGTCAATAGGGAGTGACGCAAATGCAGTAACAGAGTATTATGTTGGATGCCGCTCATAGGTTACATGATTTTTATAGGGTTAGGCATGAAGACATCATTGATGTTAGTATTACTGTTGACGGCACATGGCTTAGACAGGGCCACAAATCAAATTATGGCTTGGTTGCGGTGATGTCTTGGGACACTGGAGAGGTTTTAGATTATTATCTTATGTCTAATTTCAAGCTTGTGCGCGTAGACCTGAAGATGAAACAGAAGCAAGTTACACAGAATGGTTTGAGGGTCACAAGGTAAATTGTGAAGCCAATTTTGAAGGCTCTTCGGTTTCTATGGAAGTTGTAGGAACACAAAAACTTTTTTAGCGTTCAGTGGAGAGACTGAAGCTTAGGTACACACACATTAATTAGTGATGGGTATACAAATGCACATAAACGGGAGTGCAACAAGTGTCGGGCTTGCCATCGAGAGGCAGCAGAGTTTCAATGGAGGGCGGAGCATTGTATGGTCCTGGCAAGGGGGACCTGTAACATTTTTATTTTGTTTGTGTCTTGCTTTCTATTGTCAAACAGAGATTTCAAACAAAGATTACTGGAAGATACTTTTGTTTATGTGTATTTTTGTCAAGCTTAGAAATTACTGGAGGATGACTTTTGTTTGTGTTCTATTGTTTTTCAGGGATTACTGGAGGGTGTCGGAAGACATGTGTGGAGGGCGACGATGGATGGACCTGGGAGCCCTGCAAATGATGACGTGTTTATGTTTGCTAATTCAATATTAGCAAAGCAACGTAACAAGTCTGATGCGTCTTTAATTTATGTGTATGTATATATATATAATTATTGTTGGTTTTGAAGTTGTAGTTAGGATGTAGGATACTGCTGTTGTTGAAAAAATAAAGGACTGTGAAAGTCAATTGGTTGCTTTCAACATTTTGTTTGTACACACACAATTCTAGTAATGAGGGGATGTATTCTAGTGAAGCAGGGGCAGCTGGGATGTGATTACAAACTGCTTGGACTTCAAGGCTCAATATCTCTGAAGTGATTTTTGAAAAACCGTTCAAATGATAACTTGAATATTTTTTATCCTTTCATAAAAAAAATTATTTCATTTGAAAGCAAATTTTATATTCTACAACTTGTGCGAGAGTTTTTGTTTGATAGGATTACTAAAAAATACCTATAGATGGAAATTTAACGTGATGTCATAAATCTATGTTCAGAAAATGCAACAAAAAAACTTTTTTTCGAAATTTCAAGACGCGCAGTTTGTAGTGCTCATTATGATTGACTAATAGACCGAATAAGAGCCTCGCAAAGGTCGTTACTGCAACGTGGTTTACTTAACGGCTTACGGTCCGCACTGGAAGAGCCTATAATGAGCTAGGAAAAAATTATGGCGAAACTAAATGACAAAAGAGACTTACCATTAGAAAGCACAGACTGCAAGCTATAATTTGATATATAAATTGGGAAACTAGAGTGAATGCGAGCAAAGATATGGTACTTTATATGAGACTACGCGATACGCAGCCTTCTTTCCCCCTTAAGAGTGTTAGCATCAGCAAGTGCTTGCTGACAGGTGGACCAACCCTACCTGTACATGTCATGCTGACAGGACTGTGGACCAACCCTACCTGTACATGTCATGCTGACAGGACTGTGGACCAACCCTACATGTACATGTCATGCTGACAGGACTGTGGACCAACCCTACCTGTCATGTCATGCTGACAGGACTGTGGACCAACCCTACCTGTCATGTCATGCTGACAGGACTGTGGACCAACCCTACCTGTACATGTCATGCTGACAGGACTGTGGACCAACCCTACCTGTCATGTCATGCTGACAGGACTGTGGACCAACCCTACCTGTACATGTCATGCTGACAGGACTGTGGACAAACCCTACATGTACATGTCATGCTGACAGGACTGTGGACCAACCCTACCCGTCATGTGAGGAGAGACTGTATACACAATTCATACCATATATGGGTCCATTATTAGCATAACTCACCTCAAACGGTTACCTCTCCTCTATATAACATCCAGTAGCATGTCCTCTCCTCTATATAACAGCCAGTAGTCTCCTCTATATAACAGCCAGTGGCATGTCCTCTCCTCTATATAACATCCAGTGGCATGTTCTCTCCTCTATATAACAGCCAGTAGCATGTCCTCTCCTCTATATAACAGCCAGTGGCATGTCCTCTCCTCTATATAACAGCCAGTACATGTCCTCTCCTCTATATGACAGCCAGTAGCATGACCTCTCCTCTATATAACATCTAGTGGCATGTTCTCTCCTCTATATAACAGCCAGTAGCATGTCCTCTCCCCTATATAACAGCCAGTACATGTCCTCTCCTCTATATGACAGCCAGTACATGTCCTCTCCTCTATATAACAGCCAGTACATGTCCTCTCCTCTATATAACAGCCAGTACATGTCCTCTCCTCTATATGACAGCCAGTACATTTCCTCTCCTCTATATAACAGCCAGTACATGTACTCTCCTCTATATAACAGCCAGTACATGTCCTCTCCTCTATATAACAGCCAGTACATGTCCTCTCCTCTATATAACAGCCAGTACATGTCCTCTCCTCTATATGACAGCCAGTACATGTCCTCTCCTCTATATAACAGCCAGTACATGTCCTCTCCTCTATATGACAGCCAGTACATGTCCTCTCCTCTATATAACAGCCAGTACATGTCCTCTCCTCTATATAACAGCCAGTACATGTCCTCTCCTCTATATAACAGCCAGTACATGTCCTCTCCTCTATATAACAGCCAGTACATGTCCTCTCCTCTATATGACAGCCAGTACATGTCCTCTCCTCTATATAACAGCCAGTACATGTCCTCTCCTCTATATGACAGCCAGTACATGTCCTCTCCTCTATATAACAGCCAGTACATGTCCTCTCCTCTATATAACAGCCAGTACATGTCCTCTCCTCTATATAACAGCCAGTACATGTCCTCTCCTCTATATAACAGCCAGTACATGTCCTCTCCTCTATATGACAGCCAGTACATGTCCTCTCCTGCATTCACTCTAGCAGTGCCCTCGAGCGGTATACGAGTAACTGTCTTGAGCTGGAGAACCTTTCTGAGCTTGGCAGTTTTTAGACATACATGTACATCGTACTAGCTATAGGCCGGTCTACCCCGTGTGCTAGCAACACATATAGTTGGAGTGGAAGAGAGCCAGGGTCCACCCCATGTGTTAGCAACACATATAGCTGGAGTGGAAGAGAGCCAGGGTCCACCCCGTGTGCTAGCAACACATATAGTTGGAGTGGAAGAGAGCCAGGGTCCACCCCATGTGTTAGCAACACATGTGGTTGGAGTGGAAGAGAGCCAGGGTCCACCCCGTGTGCTAGCAACACATATAGTTGGAGTGGAAGAGAGCCAGGGTCCACCCCGTGTGTTAGCAACACATATAGTTGGGGTGGAAGAGAGCCAGGGTCCACCCCGTGTGCTAGCAACACATATAGTTGGAGTGGAAGAGAGCCAGGGTCCACCCCATGTGTTAGCAACACATGTGGTTGGAGTGGAAGAGAGCCAGGGTCCACCCCGTGTGCTAGCAACACATATAGTTGGAGTGGAAGAGAGCCAGGGTCCACCCCGTGTGTTAGCAGCAACACATATAGTTGGAGTGGAAGAGAGCCAGGGTCCACCCCATGTGCTAGCAACACATGGGGTTGGGGTGGAAGAGAGCCAGGGTCCACCCCCTGTGCTAGCAACACATGGGGTTGGGGTGGAAGAGAGCCAGGGTCCACCCCATCATGGCCTCTGATTTCTTCTGCATAATGGGTCTGTTTCAAATGTCAAATGTAGAAAGTAGTCCCTATAACAAGCATGCTGAAGGAGGAAGCAGAGTCCTATAACATCACTTATAGAGCATGCTGAATGGAGGAAGCAGAGTCCTATAACATCACTTATAGAGCATGCTGAAGGAGGAAGCAGAGTCCTATAACATCACTTATAGAGCATGCTGAAGGAGGAAGCAGAGTCCTATAACATCACTTATAGAGTATGCTGAAGGAGGAAGCAGAGTCCTATAACATCACTTATAGAGCATGCTGAAGGAGGAAGCAGAGTCCTATAACATCACTTATAGAGCATGCTGAATGGAGGAAGCAGAGTCCTATAACATCACTTATAGAGCATGCTGAATGGAGGAAGCAGAGTCCTATAACATCACTTATAGAGCATGCTGAATGGAGGAAGCAGAGTCCTATAACATCACTTATAGAGCATGCTGAAGGAGGAAGCAGAGTCCTATAACATCACTTATAGAGCATGCTGAATGGAGGAAGCAGTCCTATAACATCACTTATAGAGCATGCTGAATGGAGGAAGCAGAGTCCTATAACATCACTTATAGAGCATGCTGAAGGAGGAAGCAGAGTCCTATAACATCACTTATAAGCATGCTGAATGGAGGAAGCAGAGTCCTATAACATCACTTATAGAGCATGCTGAAGGAGGAAGCAGAGTCCTATAACATCACTTATAAGCATGCTGAATGGAGGAAGCAGAGTCCTATAACATCACTTATAGAGCATGCTGAAGGAGGAAGCAGAGTCCTATAACATCACTTATAGAGCATGCTGAAGGAGGAAGCAGTCCTATAACATCACTTATAGAGCATGCTGAAGGAGGAAGCAGAGTCCTATAACATCACTTATAGAGCATGAAGGAGGAAGCAGAGTCCTATAACATCACTTATAGAGCATGCTGAAGGAGGAAGCAGAGTCCTATAACATCACTTATAGAGTATGCTGAAGGAGGAAGCAGAGTCCTATAACATCACTTATAGAGCATGCTGAAGGAGGAAGCAGAGTCCTATAACATCACTTATAGAGCATGCTGAAGGAGGAAGCAGAGTCCTATAACATCACTTATAGAGCATGCTGAATGGAGGAAGCAGAGTCCTATAACATCACTTATAGAGCATGCTGAATGGAGGAAGCAGAGTCCTATAACATCACTTATAGAGCATGCTGAAGGAGGAAGCAGAGTCCTATTTAACATCACTTATAGAGCATGCTGAATGGAGGAAGCAGAGTCCTATAACATCACTTATAGAGCATGCTGAATGGAGGAAGCAGAGTCCTATAACATCACTTATAGAGCATGCTGAAGGAGGAAGCAGAGTCCTATAACATCACTTATAGAGCATGCTGAAGGAGGAAGCAGAGTCCTATAACATCACTTATAGAGCATGCTGAATGGAGGAAGCAGAGTCCTATAACATCACTTATAGAGCATGCTGAATGGAGGAAGCAGAGTCCTATAACATCACTTATAGAGCATGCTGAAGGAGGAAGCAGAGTCCTATAACATCACTTATAGAGCATGCTGAATGGAGGAAGCAGAGTCCTATAACATCACTTATAGAGCATGCTGAATGGAGGAAGCAGAGTCCTATAACATCACTTATAGAGCATGCTGAAGGAGGAAGCAGAGTCCTATAACATCACTTATAAGCATGCTGAATGGAGGAAGCAGAGTCCTATAACATCACTTATAGAGCATGCTGAAGGAGGAAGCAGTCCTATAACATCACTTATAAGCATGCTGAATGGAGGAAGCAGAGTCCTATAACATCACTTATAGAGCATGCTGAAGGAGGAAGCAGAGTCCTATAACATCACTTATAGAGCATGCTGAAGGAGGAAGCAGAGTCCTATAACATCACTTATAGAGCATGCTGAAGGAGGAAGCAGAGTCCTATAACATCACTTATAGAGCATGCTGAAGGAGGAAGCAGAGTCCTATAACATCACTTATAGAGCATGCTGAAGGAGGAAGCAGAGTCCTATAACATCACTTATAGAGTATGCTGAAGGAGGAAGCAGAGTCCTATAACATCACTTATAGAGCATGCTGAAGGAGGAAGCAGAGTCCTATAACATCACTTATAGAGCATGCTGAAGGAGGAAGCAGAGTCCTATAACATCACTTATAGAGCATGCTGAATGGAGGAAGCAGAGTCCTATAACATCACTTATAGAGCATGCTGAATGGAGGAAGCAGAGTCCTATAACATCACTTATAGAGCATGCTGAAGGAGGAAGCAGAGTCCTATTTAACATCACTTATAGAGCATGCTGATGGAGGAAGCAGAGTCCTATAACATCACTTATAGAGCATGCTGAATGGAGGAAGCAGAGTCCTATAACATCACTTATAGAGCATGCTGAAGGAGGAAGCAGAGTCCTATAACATCACTTATAGAGCATGCTGAAGGAGGACCTATAACATCACTTATAGAGCATGCTGAATGGAGGAAGCAGAGTCCTATAACATCACTTATAGAGCATGCTGAAGGAGGAAGCAGAGTCCTATAACATCACTTATAGAGCATGCTGAAGGAGGAAGCAGAGTCCTATAACATCACTTATAGAGCATGCTGAATGGAGGAAGCAGAGTCCTATAACATCACTTATAGAGCATGCTGAAGGAGGAAGCAGAGTCCTATAACATCACTTATAGAGTATGCTGAAGGAGGAAGCAGAGTCCTATTTAACATCACTGCTAGAGCATGCTGAATGGAGGAAGCAGAGTCCTATAACATCACTTATAGAGCATGCTGAATGGAGGAAGCAGAGTCCTATAACATCACTTATAGAGCATGCTGAAGGAGGAAGCAGAGTCCTATAACATCACTTATAGAGCATGCTGAAGGAGGACCTATAACATCACTTATAGAGCATGCTGAATGGAGGAAGCAGAGTCCTATAACATCACTTATAGAGCATGCTGAAGGAGGAAGCAGAGTCCTATAACATCACTTATAGAGCATGCTGAAGGAGGAAGCAGAGTCCTATAACATCACTTATAGAGCATGCTGAATGGAGGAAGCAGAGTCCTATAACATCACTTATAGAGCATGCTGAAGGAGGAAGCAGAGTCCTATAACATCACTTAAAGAGCATGCTGAAGGAGGAAGCAGAGTCCTATAACATCACTTATAGAGCATGCTGAATGGAGGAAGCAGAGTCCTATAACAATTATAGAGCATGCTGAAGGAGGAAGCAGAGTCCTATAACATCACTTATAGAGCATGCTGAATGGAGGAAGCAGAGTCCTATAACATCACTTATAGAGCATGCTGAATGGAGGAAGCAGAGTCCTATAACATCACTTATAGAGCATGCTGAATGGAGGAAGCAGAGTCCTATAACATCACTTATAGAGCATGCTGAATGGAGGAAGCAGAGTCCTATAACATCACTTATAGAGTATGCTGAAGGAGGAAGCAGAGTCCTATAACATCACTGCTAGAGCATGCTGGAGAAGTGAGTCCATAGGCAATGTCAGAGTGTGAAACAATGTTCCCATTTCTCTATTGAGTTCTCTCAAACTTTTCTCCTCACTAAGACAAACATTTCCTTTTAGTTAAAGTAATAATGTTCAGATGCAGTAGGACTGCATCACTCTGCCCCTGCTGGTATGACTTCATCATACTGTCCCTGCTGGTATGACTTCACCATTCTGCCCCTGCTGGTATGACTTCATCATTCTGCCCTGCTGGTATGACGTCATCATTCTGCCCTGCTGGTATGACTTCATCATTCTTCCCTGCTGGTATGACTTCGTCATTCTGTCCCTGCTGGTGTGACTTCATCATTCTGTCCCTGCTGGTATGACGTCATCATTCTGCCCTGCTGGTATGACTTCATCATTCTTCCCTGCTGGTATGACTTCGTCATTCTGTCCCTGCTGGTGTGACTTCGTCATTCTGTCCCTGCTGGTGTGACTTCATCATTCTGTCCCTGCTGGTATGACTTCATTATACTGTCCCTGCTGGTATGACTTCATTATATTGTCCCTGCTGGTTTGACTTCATCATTCTGCCCTGCTGGTATGACTTCGTCATTCTGTCCCTGCTGGTGTGACTTCATCATTCTGTCCCTGCTGGTATGACTTCATTCTGTCCCTGCTGGTATGACTTCATCATTCTGTCCCTGCTGGTATGACTTCACCATTCTGTCCCTGCTGGTATGACTTCACCATTCTGTCCCTGCTGGTATGACTTCATCATTCTGTCCCTGCTGGTATGACTTCATTCTGACGTTGCTGGTATGACTTCATCATTCTGTCCCTGCTGGTATGACTTCATCATTCTGTCCCTGCTGGTATGACTTCATCATTCTGTCCCTGCTGGTATGTCGCACTTCATGGATGCATGTAACACTGACAAGGTGTCATACCAATTAGAAGTCACTTCCTGGCCATCTTGGAGCCAACTCCCTCCACTCTGTCACTCACACAACACAGACATCACCTCTAGCAGAGCCTTTACCTGTTCTTTGCCCAGGCCAATGGTAACAGAGGAGAATCCATGTCGTCTTCACGACAAAATTTCCTTTAAGAAACTCGGCAAAGAAATCAGAATGCCAGCCTCAACCATGCAAGCTGCAGGAGACATTGTAAAATAGTCTACTTCTCCAACATTCTAGCTGGCAGTGTGCCACTAAGCACACTACCAGCTACAGCTACACACTATAATGAGTGAAGGGACCAGCTACAGCTACACACTATAATGAGTGAAGGGACCAGCTACAGCTACACACTATAATGAGTGAAGGGACCAGCTACAGCTACACACTATAATGAGTGAAGGGACCAGCTACAGCTACACACTATAATGAGTGAAGGGGCCACCAGCTACAGCTACACACTATAATTAGTGAAGGGGCCAGCTACAGCTACACACTATAATGAGTGAAGGGACCAGCTACAGCTACACACTATAATGAGTGAAGGGACCAGCTACAGCTACACACTATAATGAGTGAAGGGACCAGCTACAGCTACACACTATAATGAGTGAAGGGACCAGCTACAGCTACACACTATAATGAGTGAAGGGAACACCAGCTACAGCTACACACTATAATGAGTGAAGGGACCAGCTACAGCTACACACTATAATGAGTGAAGGGACCAGCTACAGCTACACACTATAATGAGTGAAGGGACCAGCTACAGCTACACACTATAATGAGTGAAGGGAACACCAGCTACAGCTACACACTATAATGAGTGAAGGGACCAGCTACAGCTACACACTATAATGAGTGAAGGGACCAGCTACAGCTACACACTATAATGAGTGAAGGGGCCACCAGCTACAGCTACACACTATAATGAGTGAAGGGACCAGCTACAGCTACACACTATAATGAGTGAAGGGAACACCAGCTACAGCTACACACTATAATGAGTGAAGGGAACACCAGCTACAGCTACACACTATAATGAGTGAAGGGACCAGCTACAGCTACACACTATAATGAGTGAAGGGACCAGCTACAGCTACACACTATAATGAGTGAAGGGACCAGCTACAGCTACACACTATAATGAGTGAAGGGACCAGCTACAGCTACACACTATAATGAGTGAAGGGACCAGCTACAGCTACACACTATAATGAGTGAAGGGACCAGCTACAGCTACACACTATAATGAGTGAAGGGACCAGCTACAGCTACACACTATAATGAGTGAAGGGGCCACCAGCTACACACTATAATGAGTGAAGGGAACACCAGCTACAGCTACACACTATAATGAGTGAAGGGGCCACCAGCTACACACTATAATGAGTGAAGGGACCAGCTACAGCTACACACTATAATGAGTGAAGGGGCCAGCTACAGCTACACACTATAATGAGTGAAGGGACCAGCTACAGCTACACACTATAATGAGTGAAGGGACCAGCTACAGCTACACACTATAATGAGTGAAGGGACCAGCTACAGCTACACACTATAATGAGTGAAGGGACCAGCTACAGCTACACACTATAATGAGTGAAGGGACCAGCTACAGCTACACACTATAATGAGTGAAGGGACCAGCTACAGCTACACACTATAATGAGTGAAGGGACCAGCTACAGCTACACACTATAATGAGTGAAGGGGCCAGCTACAGCTACACACTATAATGAGTGAAGGGGCCAGCTACAGCTACACACTATAATGAGTGAAGGGGCCAGCTACAGCTACACACTATAATGAGTGAAGGGGCCAGCTACAGCTACACACTATAATGAGTGAAGGGACCAGCTACAGCTACACACTATAATGAGTGAAGGGACCAGCTACAGCTACACACTATAATGAGTGAAGGGACCAGCTACAGCTACACACTATAATGAGTGAAGGGACCAGCTACAGCTACACACTATAATGAGTGAAGGGGCCACCAGCTACAGCTACACACTATAATGAGTGAAGGGGCCACCAGCTACAGCTACACACTATAATGAGTGAAGGGACCAGCTACAGCTACACACTATAATGAGTGAAGGGGCCAGCTACAGCTACACACTATAATGAGTGAAGGGGCCACCAGCTACAGCTACACACTATAATGAGTGAAGGGGCCACCAGCTACAGCTACACACTATAATGAGTGAAGGGACCAGCTACAGCTACACACTATAATGAGTGAAGGGACCAGCTACAGCTACACACTATAATGAGTGAAGGGACCAGCTACAGCTACACACTATAATGAGTGAAGGGGCCAGCTACAGCTACACACTATAATGAGTGAAGGGACCAGCTACAGCTACACACTATAATGAGTGAAGGGACCAGCTACAGCTACACACTATAATGAGTGAAGGGACCAGCTACAGCTACACACTATAATGAGTGAAGGGACCAGCTACAGCTACACACTATAATGAGTGAAGGGACCAGCTACAGCTACACACTATAATGAGTGAAGGGACCAGCTACAGCTACACACTATAATGAGTGAAGGGACCAGCTACAGCTACACACTATAATGAGTGAAGGGGCCACCAGCTACACACTATAATGAGTGAAGGGGACCAGCTACAGCTACACACTATAATGAGTGAAGGGACCACCAGCTACAGCTACACACTATAATGAGTGAAGGGACCAGCTACAGCTACACACTATAATGAGTGAAGGGGCCAGCTACAGCTACACACTATAATGAGTGAAGGGACCAGCTACAGCTACACACTATAATGAGTGAAGGGAACACCAGCTACAGCTACACACTATAATGAGTGAAGGGACCACCAGCTACAGCTACACACTATAATGAGTGAAGGGACCAGCTACAGCTACACACTATAATGAGTGAAGGGAACACCAGCTACAGCTACACACTATAATGAGTGAAGGGACCAGCTACAGCTACACACTATAATGAGTGAAGGGACCAGCTACAGCTACACACTATAATGAGTGAAGGGACCAGCTACAGCTACACACTATAATGAGTGAAGGGACCAGCTACAGCTACACACTATAATGAGTGAAGGGGCCAGCTACAGCTACACACTATAATGAGTGAAGGGACCAGCTACAGCTACACACTATAATGAGTGAAGGGACCAGCTACAGCTACACACTATAATGAGTGAAGGGAACACCAGCTACAGCTACACACTATAATGAGTGAAGGGACCAGCTACAGCTACACACTATAATGAGTGAAGGGACCAGCTACAGCTACACACTATAATGAGTGAAGGGACCAGCTACAGCTACACACTATAATGAGTGAAGGGGCCACCAGCTACAGCTACACACTATAATGAGTGAAGGGACCAGCTACAGCTACACACTATAATGAGTGAAGGGACCAGCTACAGCTACACACTATAATGAGTGAAGGGACCACCAGCTACACACTATAATGAGTGAAGGGACCAGCTACAGCTACACACTATAATGAGTGAAGGGGCCAGCTACAGCTACACACTATAATGAGTGAAGGGATCAGCTACAGCTACACACTATAATGAGTGAAGGGACCAGCTACAGCTACACACTATAATGAGTGAAGGGGCCACCAGCTACAGCTACACACTATAATGAGTGAAGGGACCAGCTACAGCTACACACTATAATGAGTGAAGGGGCCAGCTACAGCTACACACTATAATGAGTGAAGGGACCAGCTACAGCTACACACTATAATGAGTGAAGGGACCAGCTACAGCTACACACTATAATGAGTGAAGGGACCAGCTACAGCTACACACTATAATGAGTGAAGGGACCAGCTACAGCTACACACTATAATGAGTGAAGAGACCAGCTACAGCTACACACTATAATGAGTGAAGGGACCAGCTACAGCTACACACTATAATGAGTGAAGGGACCAGCTACAGCTACACACTATAATGAGTGAAGGGACCAGCTACAGCTACACACTATAATGAGTGAAGGGAACACCAGCTACAGCTACACACTATAATGAGTGAAGGGACCAGCTACAGCTACACACTATAATGAGTGAAGGGACCAGCTACAGCTACACACTATAATGAGTGAAGGGACCAGCTACAGCTACACACTATAATGAGTGAAGGGACCAGCTACAGCTACACACTATAATGAGTGAAGGGACCACCAGCTACAGCTACACACTATAATGAGTGAAGGGACCAGCTACAGCTACACACTATAATGAGTGAAGGGGCCAGCTACAGCTACACACTATAATGAGTGAAGGGACCAGCTACAGCTACACACTATAATGAGTGAAGGGACCAGCTACAGCTACACACTATAATGAGTGAAGGGGCCAGCTACAGCTACACACTATAATGAGTGAAGGGACCAGCTACAGCTACACACTATAATGAGTGAAGGGACCAGCTACAGCTACACACTATAATGAGTGAAGGGGCCACCAGCTACAGCTACACACTATAATGAGTGAAGGGACCACCAGCTACACACTATAATGAGTGAAGGGACCAGCTACAGCTACACACTATAATGAGTGAAGGGACCAGCTACAGCTACACACTATAATGAGTGAAGGGACCAGCTACACACTATAATGAGTGAAGGGACCAGCTACAGCTACACACTATAATGAGTGAAGGGACCAGCTACAGCTACACACTATAATGAGTGAAGGGACCAGCTACAGCTACACACTATAATGAGTGAAGGGACCAGCTACAGCTATACACTATAATGAGTGAAGGGACCAGCTACAGCTACACACTATAATGAGTGAAGGGACCAGCTACAGCTACACACTATAATGAGTGAAGGGGCCAGCTACAGCTACACACTATAATGAGTGAAGGGACCAGCTACAGCTACACACTATAATGAGTGAAGGGACCAGCTACAGCTACACACTATAATGAGTGAAGGGACCAGCTACAGCTACACACTATAATGAGTGAAGGGAACACCAGCTACAGCTACACACTATAATGAGTGAAGGGACCAGCTACAGCTACACACTATAATGAGTGAAGGGACCAGCTACAGCTACACACTATAATGAGTGAAGGGACCACCAGCTACAGCTACACACTATAATGAGTGAAGGGACCAGCTACAGCTACACACTATAATGAGTGAAGGGACCAGCTACAGCTACACACTATAATGAGTGAAGGGACCAGCTACAGCTACACACTATAATGAGTGAAGGGACCAGCTACAGCTACACACTATAATGAGTGAAGGGACCAGCTACAGCTACACACTATAATGAGTGAAGGGACCAGCTACAGCTACACACTATAATGAGTGAAGGGACCAGCTACAGCTACACACTATAATGAGTGAAGGGACCAGCTACAGCTACACACTATAATGAGTGAAGGGGCCAGCTACAGCTATACACTATAATGAGTGAAGGGACCAGCTACAGCTACACACTATAATGAGTGAAGGGAACACCAGCTACAGCTACACACTATAATGAGTGAAGGGACCAGCTACAGCTACACACTATAATGAGTGAAGGGACCAGCTACAGCTACACACTATAATGAGTGAAGGGGCCAGCTACAGCTACACACTATAATGAGTGAAGGGGCCAGCTACAGCTACACACTATAATGAGTGAAGGGATCACCAGCTACACACTATAATGAGTGAAGGGACCAGCTACAGCTACACACTATAATGAGTGAAGGGACCAGCTACAGCTACACACTATAATGAGTGAAGGGGCCACCAGCTACACACTATAATGAGTGAAGGGAACACCAGCTACAGCTACACACTATAATGAGTGAAGGGACCAGCTACAGCTACACACTATAATGAGTGAAGGGACCAGCTACAGCTACACACTATAATGAGTGAAGGGGCCACCAGCTACAGCTACACACTATAATGAGTGAAGGGACCAGCTACAGCTACACACACGAGTGAAGGGAACACCAGCTACAGCTACACACTATAATGAGTGAAGGGACCAGCTACAGCTACACACTATAATGAGTGAAGGGACCAGCTACAGCTACACACTATAATGAGTGAAGGGACCAGCTACAGCTACACACTATAATGAGTGAAGGGGCCAGCTACAGCTACACACTATAATGAGTGAAGGGGCCAGCTACAGCTACACACTATAATGAGTGAAGGGACCAGCTACAGCTACACACTATAATGAGTGAAGGGACCAGCTACAGCTATACACTATAATGAGTGAAGGGACCAGCTACAGCTACACACTATAATGAGTGAAGGGACCAGCTACAGCTACACACTATAATGAGTGAAGGGGCCAGCTACAGCTACACACTATAATGAGTGAAGGGACCAGCTACAGCTACACACTATAATGAGTGAAGGGACCAGCTACAGCTACACACTATAATGAGTGAAGGGACCAGCTACAGCTACACACTATAATGAGTGAAGGGACCAGCTACAGCTACACACTATAATGAGTGAAGGGAACACCAGCTACAGCTACACACTATAATGAGTGAAGGGACCAGCTACAGCTACACACTATAATGAGTGAAGGGACCAGCTACAGCTATACACTATAATGAGTGAAGGGACCAGCTACAGCTACACACTATAATGAGTGAAGGGAACACCAGCTACAGCTACACACTATAATGAGTGAAGGGACCAGCTACAGCTACACACTATAATGAGTGAAGGGACCAGCTACAGCTACACACTATAATGAGTGAAGGGGCCACCAGCTACAGCTACACACTATAATGAGTGAAGGGACCAGCTACAGCTACACACTATAATGAGTGAAGGGACCAGCTACAGCTACACACTATAATGAGTGAAGGGGCCAGCTACAGCTACACACTATAATGAGTGAAGGGACCAGCTACAGCTACACACTATAATGAGTGAAGGGGCCAGCTACAGCTACACACTATAATGAGTGAAGGGACCAGCTACAGCTACACACTATAATGAGTGAAGGGACCAGCTACAGCTACACACTATAATGAGTGAAGGGACCAGCTACAGCTACACACTATAATGAGTGAAGGGAACAGCTACAGCTATACACTATAATGAGTGAAGGGACCAGCTACAGCTACACACTATAATGAGTGAAGGGACCAGCTACAGCTACACACTATAATGAGTGAAGGGACCAGCTACAGCTACACACTATAATGAGTGAAGGGACCAGCTACAGCTACACACTATAATGAGTGAAGGGACCAGCTACAGCTACACACTATAATGAGTGAAGGGACCAGCTACAGCTACACACTATAATGAGTGAAGGGACCAGCTACAGCTACACACTATAATGAGTGAAGGGACCAGCTACAGCTACACACTATAATGAGTGAAGGGACCAGCTACAGCTACACACTATAATGAGTGAAGGGACCAGCTACAGCTACACACTATAATGAGTGAAGGGACCAGCTACAGCTACACACTATAATGAGTGAAGGGGCCAGCTACAGCTACACACTATAATGAGTGAAGGGACCAGCTACAGCTACACACTATAATGAGTGAAGGGACCAGCTACAGCTACACACTATAATGAGTGAAGGGACCAGCTACAGCTACACACTATAATGAGTGAAGGGACCAGCTACAGCTACACACTATAATGAGTGAAGGGACCAGCTACAGCTACACACTATAATGAGTGAAGGGACCAGCTACAGCTACACACTATAATGAGTGAAGGGACCAGCTACAGCTACACACTATAATGAGTGAAGGGACCAGCTACAGCTACACACTATAATGAGTGAAGGGACCAGCTACAGCTACACACTATAATGAGTGAAGGGACCAGCTACAGCTACACACTATAATGAGTGAAGGGACCAGCTACAGCTACACACTATAATGAGTGAAGGGGCCACCAGCTACAGCTACACACTATAATGAGTGAAGGGGCCACCAGCTACAGCTACACACTATAATGAGTGAAGGGACCAGCTACAGCTACACACTATAATGAGTGAAGGGACCAGCTACAGCTACACACTATAATGAGTGAAGGGACCAGCTACAGCTACACACTATAATGAGTGAAGGGACCAGCTACAGCTACACACTATAATGAGTGAAGGGGCCACCAGCTACACACTATAATGAGTGAAGGGACCAGCTACAGCTACACACTATAATGAGTGAAGGGGACCAGCTACAGCTACACACTATAATGAGTGAAGGGACCAGCTACAGCTACACACTATAATGAGTGAAGGGACCAGCTACAGCTATACACTATAATGAGTGAAGGGACCAGCTACAGCTACACACTATAATGAGTGAAGGGGCCAGCTACAGCTACACACTATAATGAGTGAAGGGGCCACCAGCTACAGCTACACACTATAATGAGTGAAGGGACCAGCTACAGCTACACACTATAATGAGTGAAGGGAACACCAGCTACAGCTACACACTATAATGAGTGAAGGGAACACCAGCTACAGCTACACACTATAATGAGTGAAGGGACCAGCTACAGCTACACACTATAATGAGTGAAGGGACCAGCTACAGCTACACACTATAATGAGTGAAGGGACCAGCTACAGCTACACACTATAATGAGTGAAGGGACCAGCTACAGCTACACACTATAATGAGTGAAGGGACCAGCTACAGCTACACACTATAATGAGTGAAGGGACCAGCTACAGCTACACACTATAATGAGTGAAGGGACCAGCTACAGCTACACACTATAATGAGTGAAGGGACCAGCTACAGCTACACACTATAATGAGTGAAGGGACCAGCTACAGCTACACACTATAATGAGTGAAGGGAACACCAGCTACAGCTACACACTATAATGAGTGAAGGGACCAGCTACAGCTACACACTATAATGAGTGAAGGGACCAGCTACAGCTACACACTATAATGAGTGAAGGGACCAGCTACAGCTACACACTATAATGAGTGAAGGGACCAGCTACAGCTACACACTATAATGAGTGAAGGGACCAGCTACAGCTATACACTATAATGAGTGAAGGGACCAGCTACAGCTACACACTATAATGAGTGAAGGGACCAGCTACAGCTACACACTATAATGAGTGAAGGGACCAGCTACAGCTACACACTATAATGAGTGAAGGGGCCAGCTACAGCTACACACTATAATGAGTGAAGGGACCAGCTACAGCTACACACTATAATGAGTGAAGGGGCCAGCTACAGCTACACACTAATGAGTGAAGGGACCAGCTACAGCTACACACTATAATGAGTGAAGGGACCAGCTACAGCTACACACTATAATGAGTGAAGGGACCAGCTACAGCTACACACTATAATGAGTGAAGGGACCAGCTACAGCTACACACTATAATGAGTGAAGGGACCAGCTACAGCTACACACTATAATGAGTGAAGGGACCAGCTACAGCTACACACTATAATGAGTGAAGGGACCAGCTACAGCTACACACTATAATGAGTGAAGGGACCAGCTACAGCTACACACTATAATGAGTGAAGGGACCAGCTACAGCTACACACTATAATGAGTGAAGGGAAGTACTTTACCTCAACAATCTACCGCATCATAGATACCAATGGCAGCCATTTTCTAATGTGGCCGACATAATTGTTACAAGACATTCCTAAAATTCCTATACCAAAGTTTAATGGACACATCATGAGTCAAACTCTGTTTTTATGGTACCTTTCTCTGAGGACACTTTTGCCGATGCTCCTCCAGCTCTGTCCTGAGTACGGACTCTGCACACAGGGCACAGTGCTGTCTCATAAAGAGACACTTGGAGAGATGTGTGGCCTTATCAGACAGCGCGCCCACCCACTGGCAGCCAGACATCGGACAGCGTATCTTCAGGCCGTTGATCTGGAGCTTGACGGCGTTGTCAGGAAAGGTGTTATTGATGTCAATGGTGGTGCGGTCATTGGGACAGAGGTTGTTACGAGACATGAGAATAGGAAGTATGCAGTCCTTGCAGAATCTGTGGCCACACGGAGTCTGCACACAACACACACACACAACACACACACACACAACACACACACACACACACATACATACACACACACACATGACTCATCGAGGAAAGATGGTGGAGTAGGATATGACCCCAACAAAACCAAAACCTTAATAACCCCCAGCAAGCATAATAACTCCCAGCAAGCCATAACCCCCAGCAAGCCTGACAACCCCCAACAAGCATAATAATACCCACAAGCATAATAACCCCCAGCAAGCATAATAACCCCCAGCAAGCATAATAACCCCCAGCAAGCCTAATAACCCCCAGCAAGCCTAATAACTCCCAGCAAGCCTAATAAACCCCAGCAAGCCTAATAACCCCCAGCAAGCCTAATAACTCCCAGCAAGCCTAATAACTCCCAGCAAGCCTAATAACTCCCAGCAAGCCTAATAACCCCCAGCAAGCCTAACAAACCCCGCAAGCCTAATAACCTCCCAATCTCCAAATCCATCTCCCCCATAGGCCTTCATACCAAAAACAATGGAATGGTAATGAATGCACAGCATTGAGTGGTGAGCTAGAGCATGTTGATGAACAGAGTAGCTACGTACATGTATGTCCATCATCCCCTGCAGCCATACAGCCTGTTCTTACCTACTCGTTGCAGGAAAATAAATTGCTAAGGGCCTATGGGAGAGGTGGTTTGGAGGGCTCGTGGGAGATTATTAGAGTCTAGGCTTATTGCTTGTCCTATGCCTGTGGATGGCTTGTTCTGCTATTTGGTAAGAGGGCATGTCAGCTATTAAAAACCATGCAGCCTGTTCTCTCTTGCCCTGTGCAGCCAAGCCAGGAGTGCTTAGAATCTCTGTGCAGCCAGGCCTGGCGTGCTTAGAATCTCCATGCAGCCAGGCCTGGAGTGCTTAGAATCTCTGTGCAGCCAGGCCTGGAGTGCTTAGAATCTCTGTGCAGCATGGCCTGGCGTGCTTAGAATCTCTGTGCAGCCAGGCCTGGCATGCTTAGAATCTCCATGCAGCCAAGCCTGGAGTGCTTAGAATCTCTGTGCAGCCAGGCCTGGAGTGCTTAGAATCTCTGTGCAGCATGGCCTGGAGTGCTTAGAATCTCTGTGCAGCCAGGCCTGGAGTGCTTAGAATCTCTGAGCAGCCAGGCCTGGAGTGCTTAGAATCTCCATGCAGCATGGCCTGGAGTGCTTAGAATCTCTGTGCAGCCAGGCCTGGAGTGCGTAGAATCTCTGTGCAACCAGGCTTAGAATCTCTGTGCAGCCAGGCCTGGAGTGCTTAGAATCTCTGAGCAGCCAGGCCTGGAGTGCTTAGAATCTCTGTGCAGCCAGGCCTGGAGTGCTTAGAATCTCTGTGCAGCCAGGCCTGGAGTGCTTAGAATCTCTGTGCAGCCAGGCCTGGCATGCTTATAATCTCCATGCAGCCAAGCCTGGAGTGCTTAGAATCTCTGTGCAGCCAGGCCTGGAGTGCTTAGAATCTCTGTGCAGCATGGCCTGGAGTGCTTAGAATCTCTGTGCAGCCAGGCCTGGAGTGCTTAGAATCTCTGAGCAGCCAGGCCTGGAGTGCTTAGAATCTCCATGCAGCATGGCCTGGAGTGCTTAGAATCTCTGTGCAGCCAGGCCTGGAGTGCGTAGAATCTCTGTGCAACCAGGCCTGGAGTGCTTAGAATCTCTGTGCAGCCAGGCCTGGAGTGCTTAGAATCTCTGAGTAGCCAGGCCTGGAGTGCTTAGAATCTCTGTGCAGCCAGGCCTGGAGTGCTTAGAATCTCTGTGCAGCCAGGCCTGGAGTGCTTAGAATCTCTGTGCAGCCAGGCCTGGAGTGCTTAGAATCTCTGTGCAGCCAGGCCTGGAGTGCGTAGAATCTCTGTGCAACCAGGCCTGGAGTGCTTAGAATCTCTGTGCAGCCAGGCCTGGAGTGCGTAGAATCTCTGTGCAACCAGGCCTGGAGTGCTTAGAATCTCTGTGCAGCCAGGCCTGGAGTGCTTAGAATCTCTGAGCAGCCAGGCCTGGAGTGCTTAGAATCTCTGTGCAGCCAGGCCTGGAGTGCTTAGAATCTCTGTGCAGCCAGGCCTGGAGTGCTTAGAATCTCTGTGCAGCCAGGCCTGGAGTGCTTAGAATCTCTGTGCAGCCAGGCCTGGAGTGCTTAGAATCTCTGTGCAGCCAGGCCTGGAGTGCTTAGAATCTCTGTGCAGCCAGGCCTGGAGTGCTTAGAATCTCTGTGCAGCCAGGCCTGGAGTGCTTAGAATCTCTGTGCAGCCAGGCCTGGCATGCTTATAATCTCCATGCAGCCAAGCCTGGAGTGCTTAGAATCTCTGTGCAGCCAGGCCTGGAGTGCTTAGAATCTCTGTGCAGCATGGCCTGGAGTGCTTAGAATCTCTGTGCAGCCAGGCCTGGAGTGCTTAGAATCTCTGAGCAGCCAGGCCTGGAGTGCTTAGAATCTCCATGCAGCATGGCCTGGAGTGCTTAGAATCTCTGTGCAGCCAGGCCTGGAGTGCGTAGAATCTCTGTGCAACCAGGCCTGGAGTGCTTAGAATCTCTGTGCAGCCAGGCCTGGAGTGCTTAGAATCTCTGAGTAGCCAGGCCTGGAGTGCTTAGAATCTCTGTGCAGCCAGGCCTGGAGTGCTTAGAATCTCTGTGCAGCCAGGCCTGGAGTGCTTAGAATCTCTGTGCAGCCAGGCCTGGAGTGCTTAGAATCTCTGTGCAGCCAGGCCTGGAGTGCTTAGAATCTCTGTGCAGCCAGGCCTGGAGTGCGTAGAATCTCTGTGCAGCCAGGCCTGGAGTGCTTAGAATCTCTGTGCAGCCAGGCCTGGAGTGCGTAGAATCTCTGTGCAACCAGGCCTGGAGTGCTTAGAATCTCTGTGCAGCCAGGCCTGGAGTGCGTAGAATCTCTGTGCAACCAGGCCTGGAGTGCTTAGAATCTCTGTGCAGCCAGGCCTGGAGTGCTTAGAATCTCTGAGCAGCCAGGCCTGGAGTGCTTAGAATCTCTGTGCAGCCAGGCCTGGAGTGCTTAGAATCTCTGTGCAGCCAGGCCTGGAGTGCTTAGAATCTCTGTGCAGCCAGGCCTGGAGTGCTTAGAATCTCTGTGCAGCCAGGCCTGGAGTGCTTAGAATCTCTGTGCAGCCAGGCCTGGAGTGCTTAGAATCTCTGTGCAGCCAGGCCTGGAGTGCTTAGAATCTCTGCACATTCACTCTGTCCATCTCTTCACTATCATGATCATTACCACTTGCCTGTAAGCCCACATTATAAGCATTCAAAGCAAACCCCCTCTACTGGCAAACCTGTTTCTAATGTTAGTGTGCTCAATAGAGCTCTCAGTCCCATGAGAAAACTCTAGCTACAACAAACCAAGTTGGAAGTGAAATCACCCCTCAACAACAACACAACAACAACAACAACAGCAACAACAACAACAACAATGCTATAACTGATGGACTGGTCAGGTTTTCTCCAAAGAAGGAAGTCAATTACCAAGACCCACTCTTCCAGGCAACTGAGGATATCCAGTGTATAGTGCTACTAGTACTTGAGCAGGGAGTAAGCAGATCAGAACTTCTGTTACAGGAGCTACCGTCTATGTCATGTCCAAAGAAAGATATCCACAGATGAATATAAGCCACTAGTTTTCTGAAGCATATATATAAATACATACCCACAGGGGGCGGAGGGGGCATGGCATGCTAATTAAGAGTGTGGAGTGCATTATTTAAGGAAGGTGACCCTTCCACATATATTATGGGTGGTGAATGTACTGTGCATAGATACTAGGCCATGCACAGCCTTCCACATATATTATGGGTGGTGAATGTACTGTGCATAGATACTAGGCCATGCACAGCCTTCCACATATATTATGGGTGGTGAATGTACTGTGCATAGATACTAGGCCATGCACAGCCTTCCACATATATTATGGGTGGTGAATGTACTGTGCATAGATACTAGGCCATGCGCACAGCCTTCCACATATATTATGGGTGGTGAATGTACTGTGCATAGATACTAGGCCATGTGCAGCAATAGCAAGTTTTGCATCGAACTCCACACTGAGGGCTCACTTTGCTCGCTAATAAATGTTACGCATGCAGGTGAGAGCAGGCTGCATGGCTGACAGGAAAGGATGATGGACATAGTTACTCGGTTCATTAACACGATCTAGCGTCTATCTTTGTCTCTGCTCGCCCCTCAATGCCTGGCATTCATTACTGCTAGCCCCTCAATGCCTGGCATTCATTACTGCTCGCCCCTCAATGCCTAGCATTCATTACTGCTCGCCCCTCAATGCCTAGCATTCATTACTGCTCGCCCCTCAATGCCTAGCATTCATTACTGCTCGCCCCTCAATGCCTAGCATTCATTACTGCTCGCCCCTCAATGCCTAGCATTCATTACTGCTCGCCCCTCAATGCCTAGCATTCATTACTGCTCGCCCCTCAATGCCTAGCATTCATTACTGCTCGCCCCTCAATGCCTAGCATTCATTACTGCTCGCCCCTCAATGCCTGGCATTCATTACTGCTCGCCCCTCAATGCCTGGCATTCATTACTGCTCGCCCCTCAATGCCTAGCATTCATTACTGCTCTCCCCTCAATGCCTAGCATTCATTACTGCTCGCCCCTCAATGCCTAGCATTCATTACTGCTCGCCCCTCAATGCCTAGCATTCATTACTGCTCGCCCCTCAATGCCTAGCATTCATTACTGCTCGCCCCTCAATGCCTAGCATTCATTACTGCTCTCCCCTCAATGCCTAGCATTCATTACTGCTCGCCCCTCAATGCCTAGCATTCATTACTGCTCGCCCCTCAATGCCTAGCATTCATTACTGCTCGCCCCGCATTCATTACTGCTCGCCCCTCAATGCCTAGCCCTCAGTGGGTTGTAGGATGGAAAACTTGATATTGTCACACATGGAGTATCTGTGTATGTGTCTATCTACGAACATTCACCACCCATAATAAAGTCACCTCCCTAAAATAAAGGGGGCTTATGTATATCAGGAGTGGTTGTCATAGTGAAGAGATCTTTAGAGGGAACTCTCGGAGATTCTAAGCTAGACTAGCCTGGCTGTGTTGCACAAGTGACAACAGGGCTGCACGGTTTAATAGCTGATGCACCCCCTTACCAGATAGCAGAATAAGCAGGCAGAAATTGGACCCAAGGCACTGCAAGTTCCAAAACAATTTCTCCCATATGCTATCATATCACTGCCTCCCCCGGCCCCCCCCCCCCCCCCCCCACCTTCCCCGCCTAATATATATATGTATATATATATATGTATATAAATTACAACTTCTCAATAATCAACTTGTATTTGTACTCTCTCAACATTTCAACTAGATGCTCTAGTTAGCTACTGGTATATAGCAGGCTCATGTGAGTTTTAGCGTCTCATTATTCTTGATGATGGATAGAGCATCTAATTGAAACGTCCAGAGAATACAATTTCAAGTTTATTATAGAGGTTATTGTAATATTATTCATGTCCACTGAGAGTTCATTGAGTTCATAATAAATTGCTTAATAAATTGCTGCACTGGCAAGTGGGAATGGAGTGCATGTATGATAAAAAAAGGCAGTTATTCTGTTCATCAACATGTTCTAGCTTTCTTCCCTTGCCACTCAATGCCTAGCATGAATTAATAGTATTCAATACGTTGTGTGTGTATGATGGTGTGTATGTGTATGATGGTGTGTATGTGTATGATGGTGTTGTGTGTGTGTGTGTAATGGTGCGTGTGTGTGATGGTGTGTGTGTCTTTTTAAACATAATGCGACTACCTGGTATGGATTATTGAGGCAGCACAGACATATTGGGCACTTAAGATACTCAGGAAGGTCATCAATGAATACATCTTCAGCACAGTCCTCTTCGTTCCCGAGCTCGGCAGAGACCGAGCTTTCTGCCATTATTATTAGCGATCTTTTATTTCAGTTGGGGTGAACATTCCTGGTTGCCCGCCGGAAGTGAAGAGCAAGGCACTCGGATGCGTGAAAATCCCGCCCCCGTGACGATCCTTACAAAGATATATGGTTATGGTGAGCTCTGTGCGTCTATCTTCAGATGTTTATTTGGCGTGTCTGAGCCATGCCCTGTCTACTGAGAGGGAGGAGGTGATGGGATTACTCCTTGGAGAGGTGGGCCTAATATCACATGTTAGACTTACTAATATCTGGCGGTGGTGGGTTGGGTTAGATTGGTGGCAATAGAGACGTGCACATCTGCTCTGCTTATGCTATGAGGAGATCTGACAAGAGACCAGACAGAGTGGAGATATCTCCTGAACAACTCTCTGAAGCTGCGATTGAAGCAGAAGTGAGTACCACAGATGTTGAATATGTAGCACCAGAAAACTGGTTCTGTAGCTGTAAATGTAGCACGGATTCAAATTGCCTTTAATATATTTATAGCAGCCAGTGGATGCTGCTTCTTGCCACTGAGCATGACTAGGTCTTGCCCTACTAATGACACACACACACTGACAAAGACACCTTGGTTTTCTTGAAAAGCAATATGGACTGCCTTTCTCTCCCACCAGAAAATAATTCTGGTTGTATATTGCAATCTTTTTAGAACTGAAGTAACCTGTGATATGATTACAATTACACTGGCACATGGCAGCTGACCTCTCTATGCCATTCTCTGTACAAATTGAGCCGAATATATAATTATGATCACGCATGTCTTGTTGATATAGCATATAGCAGAGACATCTCAGCGCCCTATCCAGGTTCTGGGCTGGTACCACAGCCACCCACACATCACTGTCTGGCCCTCACATGTTGGTGAGCACTCATCCCACTCATCACAGCCACCCACACATCACTGCCACCCTCACATGTTCATCACAGCCACCCACACATCACTGCCACCCTCACATGTTGGTGAGCACTCATCCCACTCATCACAGCCACCCACACATCACTGCCACCCTCACATGTTGGTGAGCACTCATCACAGCCACCCTCACATCACTGCCACCCTCACATGTTGGTGAGCACTCATCACAGCCACCCACACATCACTGCCACCCTCACATGTTGGTGAGCACTCATCCCACTCATCACAGCCACCCACACATCACTGCCACCCTCACATGTTGGTGAGCACTCATCACAGCGACCCACACATCACTGCCACCCTCACATGTTGGTGAGCACTCATCACAGCCACCTACACATCACTGCCACCCTCACATGTTGGTGAGCACTCATTACAGCCACCCACACATCACTGCCACCCTCACATGTTGGTGAGCACTCATCCCAGCCACCCACACATCACTGCCACCCTCACATGTTGGTAGCACTCATCACAGCCACCCACACATCACTGCCACCCTCACATGTTGGTGAGCACTCATCACAACCACCCACACATCACTGCCACCCTCACATGTTGGTGAGCACTCATCCCACTCATCACAGCCACCCACACATCACTGCCACCCTCACATGTTGGTGAGCACTCATCATAGCCACCCTCACATCACTGCCACCCTCACATGTTGGTGAGCACTCATCACAGCCACCCACACATCACAGCCACCCTCACATGTTGGTGAGCACTCATCACAGCCACCCACACATCACTGCCACCCTCATATGTTGGTGAGCACTTATCACAGCCACCCACACATCACTGTCTGGCCCTCACATGTTGGTGAGCACTCATCCCACTCAACACAGCCACCCACACATCACTGCCACCCTCACATGTTGGTGAGCACTCATCCCACTCATCCCAGCCACCCACACATCACAGCCACCCTCACATGTCGGTGAGCACTCATCACAGCCACCCACACATCACTGCCACCCTCACATGTTGGTGAGCACTTATCACAGCCACCCACACATCACTGCCACCCTCACATGTTGGTGAGCACTCATCACAGCCACCCACACATCACTGCCACCCTCACATGTTGGTGAGCACTCATCACAGCCACCCACACATCACTGCCACCCTCACATGTTGGTGAGCACTCATCCCACTCATCACAGCCACCCACACATCACTGCCACCCTCACATGTTGGTGAGCACTCATCCCACACATCACAGCCACCCACACATCACAGCCACCCTCACATGTTGGTGAGCACTCATCACAGCCACCCACACATCACTGTCACCCTCACATGTTGGTGAGCACTCATCACAGCCACCCACACATCACTGCCACCCTCACATGTTGGTGAGCACTCATCACAGCCACCCTCACATTGTGAGGACCATACATGTAAGTCCATTCTAAGATCTCGTGCACTTCATAACATAACATGAGGACTAGAAGACTCCACAAATGTGTAACAACTTCTTTGTTTTAAAATGCGATGATTGTTGAAGATCGTTGGCTCTATGAACACACTGGTGTACAATAATTGAGCCTAACTTGGCTTATTCAGCAGCTGCAAGTTTTTGCTGCATAGAAATGCATGGTCAGCTGTTTACTGAGAAGCTCATTTTCGTGTGAATTTTCTTAAACCAATAGAAGTCTATTAGCAGCTACTCCGAGCATGTTGTCCTATCACTCAGTGTGACTGTAGTTACAGGACACTCCAACAAGCCCTGCTCCTACAGGACACTCCAACAAGCCCTGCTCCTCTCTCTCAGTGTGACTATAGTTACAGGACAGAGCTCCAACAAGTCCTGCTCCTATCTCACTCAGTATGACTATAGTTACAGGACAGAGCTCCAACAAGCCCTGCTCCTATCTCACTCAGTGTGACTATAGTTACAGGACAGAGCTCCAACAAGCCCTGCTCCTATCTCACTCAGTGTGACTATAGTTACAGGACAGAGCTCCAACAAGCCCTGCTCCTCTCTCTCAGTGTGACTATAGTTACAGGATAGAGTTCCAACAAGTCCTGCTCCTCTCCCACTCAGTGTGACTGTAGTTACAGGACACTCCAACAAGCCCTGCTCCTCTCTCTCAGTGTGACTATAGTTACAGGATAGAGTTCCAACAAGCCCTGCTCCTCTCCCACTCAGTGTGACTATAGTTACAGGACACTCCAACAAGCCCTGCTCCTCTCTCTCAGTGTGACTGTAGTTACAGGACAGAGCTCCAACAAGCCCTGCTCCTATCTCACTCAGTGTGACTATAGTTACAGGACAGAGCTCCAACAAGCCCTGCTCCTCTCTCTCAGTGTGACTATAGTTACAGGACAGAGCTCCAACAAGTCCTGCTCCTCTCTCTCAGTGTGACTATAGTTACAGGACAGAGCTCCAACAAGCCCTGCTCCTATCTCACTCAGTGTGACTATAGTTACAGGACAGAGCTCCAACAAGCCCTGCTCCTATCTCACTCAGTGTGACTATAGTTACAGGACAGAGCTCCAACAAGCCCTGCTCCTATCTCACTCAGTGTGACTATAGTTACAGGACAGAGCTCCAACAAGTCCTGCTCCTATCTCTCAGTGTGACTATAGTTACAGGACAGAGCTCCAACAAGTCCTGCTCCTATCTCACTCAGTGTGACTGAACAGGTATACTGTCATAAATAAAGCACATTCTCCGTCCTAAATACAACAGGTCTCCTGCCTTAAAACTACAAACTGGTCTCCCGTCTTTAAATGTAACTTCCCGTCCTAAATATAGCAGGTCACCCGTCCTTAAAACAACAAATATCCTTTCCTAAACAGATTTCCCATCTTTAATATGATGGATTGCCTGTCCTAAATACAACAGTTCTCCCGTCCAGGATCCCACCCAAGTCACCTGTCCAAAATATACAGGTCACCCATCCTAAATGTAAACAAGTCACCTGCCCTAAACATAATCAGGTCACCTCTTAGACATAAAAAGGTTACGTGTCCTAAACATAAAAAGCTATCTAGTGGGTACCCGTCCTAAACATAAAAAGGTTACCTGTCCTAAACATAAAAAGCTATCTAGTGGGTACCCGTCCTAAACATAAAAAGGTTACCTGTCCTAAACATAAAAACCTATCTAGTTGGTACCCGTCCTAAACATAAAAAGGTTACCTGTCCTAAACATAAAAAGTCATCTAGTGGGTACCCGTCCTAAACATAGAAAGGTTACCTGTCCTAAACATAAAAAGCTATCTAGTGGGTACCCATCCTAAACATAGAAAGGTTACCTGTCCTAAATATCTAGTGGGTACCCGTCCTAAACATTAAAAGGTTACTTGTCCTAAACATAAAAAGGTTACCTGTCCTAAACATAAAAAGCTATCTAGTGGGTACACGACCTAAACATAAAAAGGTTTCCTGTCCTAAACATAAAAAGGTCACTTGTTGTCCTAAATGAGTACACTTTTTGTAGGGTTTCCTATAAGGTGTGGTGTGGCATAGTCAACCCGCGGGGTGTGGCATAGTCGACCCGTGGGGTGTGGCATAGTAGTTGACCCGTGGGGTGTGGCATAGTAGTCTACCCGTGAGGTGTGGCATAGTTGACTCGTGGGGTGTGGCATAGTCGGCCCGTGGGGTGTGGCATAGTCGACCTGTGGGGTGTGGCATAGTAGTCGACCCGTGGGGTGTGGCATAGTTGATTCGTGGGGTGTGGCATAGTCGACCCGTGGGGTGTGGCATAGTCGACCCGTGGGGTGTGGCATAGTTGACTCGTGGGGTGTGGCATAGTTGACTCGTGGGGTGTGGCATAGTCGACTTGTGGGGTGTGGCATAGTTGACTCGTGGGGTGTGGCATAGTCGACCCGTGGGGTGTGGCATAGTTGACTCATGGGGTGTGGCATAGTCGATCCGTGGGGTGTGGCATAGTCGACCCATGGGGTGTGGCATAGTTGACTCGTGGGGTGTATAGTTGACCCGTAGTCTTTGCTCACTGAGGTGAACATGTTGCTTGTATTGGTAGTTACTTATTATTATCTTCCTTCTGTTGGTACTGAAGGTCGATCATGTGGGGGATCAGTCACTTTAATCCCCTCACCCTCTCCACCACCTTGGGCTATGGCGAGCAGACAAAATAATAAGATGTAGGTACATGTAGGTAGGCGGGCTGATAAGAAATGGAGGAGGGGTGGGTGATTCCAGCTATGGGGGGGGGGGGGGGGGGGGGTGACCTATATATGATCGACTGGGGATCTTGACTGTACTGAAACGAATTACAGAATTTCCCCTCAGCTTATTGCCACATGCAGAGCTGCCTATTCTCATGCACCTAGCAGTAGTAGTGGTAGTCAGGTAGACACTGGAGGAGTATAGGCCACTGGTTGCCTCACCAAGGTATATATACACTGGGGGAGTATAGGCCACTGGTTGCCTCACCAAGGTATATATGCACTGGAGGAGTATAGGCCACTGGTTGCCTCACCAAGGTATATATACACTGGGGGAGTATAGGCCACTGGTTGCCTCACCAAGGTATATATGCACTGGGGGAGTATAGGCCACTGGTTGCCTCACCAAGGTATATAGACACTGGAGCCACTGGTTGCCTCACCACACCACACCCACAACTTAGTAGGGATATCTCAGCTGGTGTACTTGTGTGTGATGGTGTGTGTGCAGATGTGCAGACGCAAGCAAACTATCAGCAGATGGACCCAAACTTTGTAGGCCTCATCTTCTCTTGCTTCAATGAGTCGGACATGGTTAGTGCCGATCAGTGCTGTTGAGGACGCCATGCCATGCAATGCAAATCATTAAACATTGCCATGTGTACTGCAGAGGTCCGATCTTCAGGTCATCTGTTTCCAGTCAGTAATGAGTGCTGAGCAAGGGTAGGTCATTCCAGTTTAGTAGTGTGTGTAAGGTAATGAGTGTTGAGCAAGGGTAGGTCATTCCAGTTTAGTAGTGTGTGTAAGGTAATGAGTGCTGAGCAAGACTAGGTCATTCCAGTTTAGTGGTGTGTGTAAGGTAATGAGTGCTGAGCAAGAGTAGGTCATTCCAGTTTAGTAGTGTGTGTAAGGTAATGAGTGCTGAGCAAGACTAGGTCATTCCAGTTTAGTGGTATGTGTAAGGTAATGAGTGCTGAGCAAGGGTAGGTCATTCCAGTTTAGTAGTGTGTGTAAGGTAATGAGTGCTGAGCAAGGGTAGGTCATTCCAGTTTAGTAGTGTGTGTAAGGTAATGAGTGCTGAGCAAGACTAGGTCATTCCAGTTTAGTGGTG
This sequence comes from Cladorhizidae sp. MBARI D1340-BT2, assembly GCA_028752905.1. Taxonomy (NCBI): domain Eukaryota; kingdom Metazoa; phylum Porifera; class Demospongiae; order Poecilosclerida; family Cladorhizidae; species Cladorhizidae sp. MBARI D1340-BT2. The sequence continues at coordinate 49,761,286 of JAQNBH010000006.1, forward strand.
TGTGTAAGGTAATGAGTGCTGAGCAAGGGTAGGTCATTCCAGTTTAGTGGTGTGTGTAAGGTAATGAGTGCTGAGCAAGGGTAGGTCATTCCAGTTTAGTGGTGTGTGTAAGGTAATGAGTGCTGAGCAAGACTAGGTCATTCCAGTTTAGTAGTGTGTGTAAGGTAATGAGTGCTGAGCAAGAGTAGGTCATTCCAGTTTAGTGGTGTGTGTAAGGTAATGAGTGCTGAGCAAGGGTAGGTCATTCCAGTTTAGTAGTGTGTGTAAGGTAATGAGTGCTGAGCAAGGGTAGGTCATTCCAGTTTAGTGGTGTGTGTAAGGTAATGAGTGCTGAGCGAGGGTAGGTCATTCCAGTTTAGTAGTGTGTGTAAGGTAATGAGTGCTGAGCAAGACTAGGTCATTCCAGTTTAGTGGTGTGTGTAAGGTAATGAGTGCTGAGCAAGACTAGGTCATTCCAGTTTAGTAGTGTGTGTAAGGTAATGAGTGCTGAGCAAGACTAGGTCATTCCAGCTGCAGCTGTGAAGATGTTGTCATGGTGATTTTTCCTGCAGCCTTGAGCATGTGCAGTTGTCGCTGTCAGTGTTGCCTACCCCAGGGGCTGGTGTGGGTGTCATGGCAGCCCAGGCCCTCACTCGACTGCCTCATATCTTGCTGGAGGAGGAACAGGCTGCATATGCTCAGAGCAAACAGTAAGTGAGCACTCCTTCCATCCAGGAAGAACTCACTGATCCTTATAATCATTTATGCCAGTGTTGTGCACTTATACCCATGTAATGATTGGTGTGTGTACCGTATATTCTGCTTGTTAAGCCTATAGATGTAGTGCACAAATAGCTATGCAGCACCCATTTCATTGTCGTTACAAAAAGCCTTTGTTTGGTATCCCTTATGGTATCTGGCTGTGTAGCACAGGTCTCAGTGTCAGTGTAAAAGTACCAGTTACAGTATGTGCATGCACATTAGCTTCACTGCCAAGGCAACGTATTTCAACAAAATATTGAAGCAAGAATTTTATCTCGTGTGAGCATGTCTCTAGTTGTCTGTAGTTTCTGGACAGGCTTCTTGTAGCTTATTTGCATGCAACTTCTAGCCTTCTCAACTGTTCCAAAACACTTTCTGGCATACCCAACGACTGTACTTCTGGCTCATGAAGGATGTCCAAATAGTTGTGTAGACAGGTTGCTTTGAGGAGTAAAGTCAAACTTAACGTGTGCTTCAGAGGATCCTTCTTTAGTTAGCCTCGTCAGACTTGCTCCTTCATACATAACTACTGTAGAGACTGGTTAGTCTGGTTCGAGAGATTAACTTTCTTCAACTAGCTCGCGAGATTAGCTCCTCAGTTCCCACTCAGTTCCCATTCGAAAAAGTATAGAAAATATTCATTTGAGTGTGCATTATTTAGAAATATTGTCAGTTAAGTGCCCATCTTCTTGCAGGTTGGTAGGGGCGTGGCTAAACAACTAGAACTCTAGGGTAGTGGTCGTCTATCTTGTTAAATGATAAATGGTCTTGTGACTGGTTGAGGGTACAGGCTTGTTTCTTCTTTATAAGTCCTTCCAAAAAAGTTGTAAACATTGTTCTTGTAATATTGCCTGCAGGAATTCCAGGGACCTCTTAGCACTTCTGCACAATGGTGGTGGTATGTGTGTGTGTGTGTGTGGTAATTAATGTGTGGCAATGTGTATGCATGCATGTAGCAGTATGTATGTGTGGCAATGTGTATGCATGCATGTAGCAGTATGTATGTGTGTGGCAATGTGTATGCATACATGTAGCAGTATGTATGTGTGTGCAATGTGTATGCATGCATGTAGCAGTATGTATGTGTGTGGCAATGTGTATGCATGCATGTAGCAGTATGTATGTGTGTGGCAATGTGTATATATACATGTAGCAGTATGTATGTGTGTGGCAATGTGTATGCATGCATGTAGCAGTATGTATGTGTGGCAATGTGTATGCATGCATGTAGCAGTATGTATGTGTGTGGCAATGTGTATGCATGCATGTAGCAGTATGTATGTGTGTGGCAATGTGTATGCATGCATGTAGCAGTATGTATGTGTGTGGCAATGTGTATGTATGCATGTAGCAGTATGTATGTGTGTGGCAATGTGTATGTATGCATGTAGCAGTATGTATGTGTGTGGCAATGTGTATGCATGCATGTAGCAGTATGTATGTGTGGCAATGTGAATGCATGCATGTAGCAGTATGTATGTGTGTGGCAATGTGTATGCATGCATGTAGCAGTATGTATGTGTGTGGCAATGTGTATGCATGCATGTAGCAGTATGTATGTGTGTGGCAATGTGTATGCATGCATGTAGCAGTATGTATGTGTGTGGCAATGTGTATGCATGCATGTAGCAGTATGTATGTGTGTGGCAATGTGTATGTATGCATGTAGCAGTATGTATGTGTGTATGCATGCATGTAGCAGTATGTATGTGTGTGGCAATGTGTATGCATGCATGTAGCAGTATGTATGTGTGTGGCAATGTGTATGTATGCATGTAGCAGTATGTATGTGTGGCAATGTTTATGCATGCATGTAGCAGTATGTATGTGTGTGGCAATGTGTATGTATGCATGTAGCAGTATGTATGTGTGTGGCAATGTGTATGCATGCATGTAGCAGTATGTATGTGTGTGGCAATGTGTATGCATGCATGTAGCAGTATGTATGTGTGTGGTAATGTGTATGTATGCATGTAGCAGTATGTATGTGTGTGGCAATGTGTATGCATGCATGTAGCAATGTGTATGTATGCATGTAGCAGTATGTATGTGTGGCAATGTGTATGTATGCATGTAGCAGTATGTATGTGTGTGGCAATGTGTATGCATGCATGTAGCAGTATGTATGTGTGGCAATGTGTATGCATGCATGTAGCAGTATGTATGTGTGTGGCAATGTGTATGCATGCATGTAGCAGTATGTATGTGTGTGGCAATGTGTATGCATGCATGTAGCAGTATTATGTGTGTGGCAATGTGTATGCATGCATGTAGCAGTATGTATGTGTGTGGCAATGTGTATGCATGCATGTAGCAGTATGTATGTGTGGCAATGTGTATGCATGCATGTAGCAGTATGTATGTGTGTGGCAATGTGTATGCATGCATGCAGCAGTATGTATGTGTGTGGCAATGTGAATGTATGCATGTAGCAGTATGTATGTGTGTGGCAATGTGTATGTATGCATGTAGCAGTATGTATGTGTGGCAATGTGTATGCATGCATGTAGCAGTATGTATGTATACATGTAGATACATGTAGCAGTATGTATGTGCGTCGCCTGTGTATATATACATGTAGCAGTATGTATGTGTACTCTCAATGAACTCTCAGTTGACATAATAACATTAAAATCACCTTCTCAATAATCAACTTCAATTTTTATTCACTCGATGTTTCGACTAGATGCTCCAGTCTTCATCAGGAATAATTAGATGCTAAGGCTCACGTGAGCCTGTTATATACCAGTAGCTAGCTATCCACCACATGCCAGTACACGCGCCTAGCACATGCACCGGATGTAAACATTAATTAATTAAATAAATAACAATAATAAATTAAATTAAATGAACAACAAATAAAAAAACAAATAAATAAAAAAACAATTACATTTAATTACAATTAATAATAATGATAATGATAATAAATGATAAACAGATTTAAAATAAAAAATAAAATGTAATTATGGTGGTCGTTGCTTCAAGTTCAGACTCTTTCGAGTAGCTCCCCAGCAGCCAGGCAAGTCCATCATTGCACATCGGCCCAAAGTGTGAGCAGTTTAGTCGAGACTGTGGTATGGACTTGCTTGGCTACTGGGGAGCTACTCGAAAGAGCCTGAACTTGAAGCCATGACCACCATAATTACTTCTTTTTTTCTTTTTCTTTTTTAATATATTATCTGTTTATTATTTATTATTATTATTATTGTTGTTGTTGTTTTATTTATTTGTTTATTATTTATGTACATTTTTATTTGTTGTTCATTTAATTTTATTTATTTGTTATTATTATTTGATTTATTAATTTAAAAAATTACATCCGGTGCATGTGCTAGGTGCGTGTACTGTCTGGCATGTGGTGGATAGCTAGCTACCGGTATATAACAGGCTCATAGTGAATAAAATCTGAAGTTGCTTATTGAGGTGATTTTAATATATTATATATATATATATATAGCGTTGTCTTAGCTCACTTCATTATGAGAGATTGCCTCGTAAGCTTCCTGTCATTCACTGGGAAAGTTTTTAGGCTCTCCTTAACATAATCTCTTGCAACATTATAATAATAGTATGCAGAAGTGAGATCCATTGTGTTATCAACCGTATTATCTTCTATCCGTTGCAGTGTATGTC
>JAQNBH010000006.1:49765759-49936485 GCA_028752905.1 Cladorhizidae sp. MBARI D1340-BT2
AATGCTCAACTACTGTACTAGCACATGCAGTGTAGACTAGTATATATTACAATGCTCAACTACTGTACCAGCACATGCAGTGTAGACTAGTATATATTACAATGCTCAACTACTGTACCAGCACATGCAGTGTAGACTAGTATATATTACAATGCTCAACTACTGTACCAGCACATGCAGTGTAGACTAGTATATATTACAATGCTCAACTACTGTACCAGCACATGCAGTGTAGACTAGTATATATTACAATGCTCAACTACTGTACCAGCACATGCAGTGTAGACTAGTATATATTACAATGCTCAACTACTGTACTAGCACATGCAGTGTAGACTAGTATATATTACAATGCTCAACTACTGTACCAGCACATGCAGTGTAGACTAGTATATATTACAATGCTCAACTACTGTACCAGCACATGCAGTGTAGACTAGTATATATTACAATGCTCAACTACTGTACCAGCACATGCAGTGTAGACTAGTATATATTACAATGCTCAACTACTGTACCAGCACATGCAGTGTAGACTAGTATATATTACAATGCTCAACTACTGTACCAGCACATGCAGTGTAGACTAGTATATATTACAATGCTCAACTACTGTACTAGCACATGCAGTGTAGACTAGTATATATTACAATGCTCAACTACTGTACCAGCACATGCAGTGTAGACTAGTATATATTACAATGCTCAACTACTGTACCAGCACATGCAGTGTAGACTAGTATATATTACAATGCTCAACTACTGTACTAGCACATGCAGTGTAGACTAGTATATATTACAATGCTCAACTACTGTACTAGCACATGCAGTGTAGACTAGTATATATTACAATGCTCAACTACTGTACCAGCACATGCAGTGTAGACTAGTATATATTACAATGCTCAACTACTGTACCAGCACATGCAGTGTAGACTAGTATATATTACAATGCTCAACTACTGTACTAGCACATGCAGTGTAGACTAGTATATATTACAATGCTCAACTACTGTACCAGCACATGCAGTGTAGACTAGTATATATTACAATGCTCAACTACTGTACCAGCACATGCAGTGTAGACTAGTATATATTACAATGCTCAACTACTGTACCAGCACATGCAGTGTAGACTAGTATATATTACAATGCTCAACTACTGTACCAGCACATGCAGTGTAGACTAGTATATATTACAATGCTCAACTACTGTACCAGCACATGCAGTGTAGACTAGTATATATTACAATGCTCAACTACTGTACCAGCACATGCAGTGTAGACTAGTATATATTACAATGCTCAACTACTGTACTAGCACATGCAGTGTAGACTAGTATATATTACAATGCTCAACTACTGTACTAGCACATGCAGTGTAGACTAGTATATATTACAATGCTCAACTACTGTACCAGCACATGCAGTGTAGACTAGTATATATTACAATGCTCAACTACTGTACCAGCACATGCAGTGTAGACTAGTATATATTACAATGCTCAACTACTGTACCAGCACATGCAGTGTAGACTAGTATATATTACAATGCTCAACTACTGTACCAGCACATGCAGTGTAGACTAGTATATATTACAATGCTCAACTACTGTACCAGCACATGCAGTGTAGACTAGTATATATTACAATGCTCAACTACTGTACCAGCACATGCAGTGTAGACTAGTATATATTACAATGCTCAACTACTGTACTAGCACATGCAGTGTAGACTAGTATATATTACAATGCTCAACTACTGTACCAGCACATGCAGTGTAGACTAGTATATATTACAATGCTCAACTACTGTACCAGCACATGCAGTGTAGACTAGTATATATTACAATGCTCAACTACTGTACCAGCACATGCAGTGTAGACTAGTATATATTACAATGCTCAACTACTGTACCAGCACATGCAGTGTAGACTAGTATATATTACAATGCTCAACTACTGTACCAGCACATGCAGTGTAGACTAGTATATATTACAATGCTCAACTACTGTACTAGCACATGCAGTGTAGACTAGTATATATTACAATGCTCAACTACTGTACCAGCACATGCAGTGTAGACTAGTATATATTACAATGCTCAACTACTGTACTAGCACATGCAGTGTAGACTAGTATATATTACAATGCTCAACTACTGTACCAGCACATGCAGTGTAGACTAGTATATATTACAATGCTCAACTACTGTACCAGCACATGCAGTGTAGACTAGTATATATTACAATGCTCAACTACTGTACTAGCACATGCAGTGTAGACTAGTATATATTACAATGCTCAACTACTGTACCAGCACATGCAGTGTAGACTAGTATATATTACAATGCTCAACTACTGTACCAGCACATGCAGTGTAGACTAGTATATATTACAATGCTCAACTACTGTACCAGCACATGCAGTGTAGACTAGTATATATTACAATGCTCAACTACTGTACTAGCACATGCAGTGTAGACTAGTATATATTACAATGCTCAACTACTGTACCAGCACATGCAGTGTAGACTAGTATATATTACAATGCTCAACTACTGTACCAGCACATGCAGTGTAGACTAGTATATATTACAATGCTCAACTACTGTACCAGCACATGCAGTGTAGACTAGTATATATTACAATGCTCAACTACTGTACTAGCACATGCAGTGTAGACTAGTATATATTACAATGCTCAACTACTGTACTAGCACATGCAGTGTAGACTAGTATATATTACAATGCTCAACTACTGTACCAGCACATGCAGTGTAGACTAGTATATATTACAATGCTCAACTACTGTACCAGCACATGCAGTGTAGACTAGTATATATTACAATGCTCAACTACTGTACCAGCACATGCAGTGTAGACTAGTATATATTACAATGCTCAACTACTGTACCAGCAGAGCACATGCAGTGTAGACTAGTATATATTACAATGCTCAACTACTGTACCAGCACATGCAGTGTAGACTAGTATATATTACAATGCTCAACTACTGTACCAGCACATGCAGTGTAGACTAGTATATATTACAATGCTCAACTACTGTACCAGCACATGCAGTGTAGACTAGTATATATTACAATGCTCAACTACTGTACTAGCACATGCAGTGTAGACTAGTATATATTACAATGCTCAACTACTGTACCAGCAGAGCACATGCAGTGTAGTCATGGTAACATAAAGCTACACCTACACACCTTGAGCAAACACTGAGAAGGGGTGGAACTTACTTCTCTTACGATTGTTTCCTTTAATAGTTTTCCTAGAAGACATCCTCCTGCAGCTCTTCAACTGTCTTTATTCAGTAGAATAGCGGCACACGCTGATAATATTGCGCCTGCAAGTGCGTGCGCAATTGTCATTTGTCTCGTGCACTGATTCATGATAATAACCGATGGTGCGTAACAACGGTGCATTGTACTTACATGTCTGTTCGCTGTGCGCTCTAAAATGGTGACACTTGCATTGCATTAGAACCCATCACGCGTACAACGTATGTTGTTCAAAAATGCAATGTAAAGTTTTTTGACCGCTACTGTATGTCTGTGTACAACTTAAGTGTGTGTATGTATGTAGTCCTTATATTGCTAGTATAGTGTATGTCTGTGTACAACTTAAGTGTGTGTATGTATGTATGTAGTCCTTATATTGCTAGTATAGTGTATGTCTGTGTACAACTTAAGTGTGTGTATGTATGTATGTAGTCCTTATATTGCTAGTATAGTGTATGTCTGTGTACAACTTAAGTGTGTGTGTGTATGTATGTATTCCTTATATTGCTAGTATAGTGTATGTCTGTGTACAACTTAAGTGTGTGTATGTATGTATGTAGTCCTTATATTGCTAGTATAGTGTATGTCTGTGTACAACTTAAGTGTGTGTATGTATGTAGTCCTTATATTGCTAGTATAGTGTATGTCTGTGTACAACTTAAGTGTGTGTATGTATGTATGTAGTCCTTATATTGCTAGTATAGTGTATGTCTGTGTACAACTTAAGTGTGTGTGTGTATGTATGTATTCCTTATATTGCTAGTATAGTGTATGTCTGTGTACAACTTAAGTGTGTGTATGTATGTATGTAGTCCTTATATTGCTAGTATAGTGTATGTCTGTGTACAACTTAAGTGTGTGTATGTATGTATGTATGTAGTCCTTATATTGCTAGTATAGTGTATGTCTGTGTACAACTTTAGTGTATGTATGTATGTATGTATGTAGTCCTTATATTGCTAGTATAGTGTATGTCTGTGTACAACTTAAGTGTATGTATGTATGTAGTCCTTATATTGCTAGTATAGTGTATGTCTGTGTACAACTTAAGTGTGTGTATGTATGTATTTAGTCCTTATATTGCTAGTATAGTGTATGTCTGTGTACAACTTAAGTGTGTGTATGTATGTATGTAGTCCTTATATTGCTAGTATAGTGTATGTCTGTGTACAACTTTAGTGTATGTATGTATGTATGTATGTAGTCCTTATATTGCTAGTATAGTGTATGTCTGTGTACAACTTAAGTGTATGTATGTATGTAGTCCTTATATTGCTAGTATAGTGTATGTCTGTGTACAACTTAAGTGTGTGTATGTATGTATGTAGTCCTTATATTGCTAGTATAGTGTATGTCTGTGTACAACTTAAGTGTGTGTATGTATGTATGTAGTCCTTATATTGCTAGTATAGTGTATGTCTGTGTACAACTTAAGTGTGTGTATGTATGTGGTCCTTATATTGCTAGTATAGTGTATGTCTGTGTACAACTTAAGTGTGTGTATGTATGTATGTAGTCCTTATATTGCTAGTATAGTGTATGTCTGTGTACAACTTAAGTGTGTGTATGTATGTATGTAGTCCTTATATTGCTAGTATAGTGTATGTCTGTGTACAACTTAAGTGTGTGTATGTATGTATGTAGTCCTTATATTGCTAGTATAGTGTATGTCTGTGTACAACTTAAGTGTGTGTATGTATGTATGTAGTCCTTATATTGCTAGTATAGTGTATGTCTTGTGTACAACTTAAGTTTGTGTATGTATGTATGTAGTCCTTATATTGCTAGTATAGTGTATGTCTGTGTACAACTTAAGTGTGTGTATGTATGTATGTAGTCCTTATATTGCTAGTATAGTTCATGTCTGTGTACAACTTAAGTGTATGTATGTATGTAGTCCTTATATTGCTAGTATAGTGTATGTCTGTGTACAACTTAAGTGTGTGTATGTATGTATTTAGTCCTTATATTGCTAGTATAGTGTATGTCTGTGTGTGTGTATGTATGTATGTAGTCCTTATATTGCTGGCCAAGTTGTGGCTGCCACTAGGACTGGAGGTCTAGTAATATACGAGCCAGGAGTGGCGCCAGTCCTGGTGAAGAAGTGTGGTGGAAGAAGTGATGGTGGCGGGGGAGATGGTGATGCTGGTGGAGGAGGAGGAGGTGATGGTGACAGAGGAGAAAGTGGTGATAATGGAGGAGGAGGTGATGATGACAGTGGTGGAGGTGATGGTGGTGAAAGTGGAGGGAAAGATTGTAGTCATGATGGAGGAGGAGGAGGTGGTGACTGTGTGGCTCTGTTTGGCTCTCATCCTCGGCTAGTTCTGATGCTATGGAGAGGCTCAGTGTATTCTGTTGACCTTCGCAGAACAGAGGTCGGTATATTATATATAAGTGTGCGTATATATAATGGAAGGAATGATCTGGTACGCCCTGCCTTGATACGAGACAAATCTGTGAGGGGGGTCATACTGTAGACACCATGACATGCACGGGCAGGTCATGACCTTTTAAGAACTGAACAATAAAAAACATGATGTGTTAGTGTAGTGTGTGGGGTTTGTGTGGGGTTGTAATGGTGTGTTGGTGTAGTGTGTGGGCTTGTAATGGTGTGTTAGTGTAGTGTGTGGGCTTGTAATGGTGTGTTAGTGTAGTGTGTGGGGTTGTAATGGTGTGTTGGTGTAGTGTGTGGGCTTGTAATGATGTGTTAGTGTAGTGTGTGTGCTTGTAATGGTGTGTTAAGGCCCGTCCGCACTACACCATCTGAAACGACTAGGACCCTTAATAAAACGTTTTGGTGCGTCCGCACTACATCCGCTAAGTCGACTTGTTTTCGAAGTCGACTAAACCCAAGTCACCCAAAGGGGTCGCTTGAGAAGCGACCGAAACGACTCAGGAGAAATGCACGCGCTATTATTAAAGCGGATTTTTTTTACTGAGGGTGTGGTCGTAGCAGAAAATGGCGAGTGGTTGGAACTACGAGCAGACAAAAGCTCTCATCAGTGTCTGGGGGCAGGAGAACGTCCAACGGGAGCTAGATGGGGTGGCAAGGAATAAGACCATCTACGAAAGAATCTCCAGCGAGCTGAGGAAGATGGATGTGGAGAAAACGTGGCAGCAATGTCGCTCCAAGATTAAAAACCTCACCTTCAGGTACAGAAAGGTACGTTGTTAGCTTTTTTACTTTGTTTGTGTCAGTGTTTGTGTCAGTAATTAGCTATGATTTTATAGGTCAAAGATTCCAATAGTGTGTCTGGGCAGGGGAGGACTACATGTCCATTCTACAGCGAGGTTGATGCCATTTTGGGGACCAGAGCTGCTTCCAGTCCTATTGGACAGCTCTACCTCGGAAATATACCATACATTGGGTAAGATTGTACTATACAGTACTGCATAACTTATGTAATAGTGCTAAATAATTAGATCATGACGACGGTGAAACTGCTGAGGGCCTCAATGATAGCAGCAGTGGTGGAGGAACTGGAGCTAGCGGCAGTGGTGGAGGAGGTGAAGAAAGCGCCAGAGGTGAAGGTAGTGGCAGTGGTGGAGGAGGTGAAGAAAGCAGCACTGGTGGAGGAGGTGAAGAAAGCGCCAGAGGTGAAGGTAGTGGCAGAGGTGAAGAAAGTGGCAGAGGTGGAGGTAGTGGCAGTGGTGGAGGTGAAAGAACAAGAAAGCAAGGTATATAGAGTATATTTTTTAAGGTCAATACTTAACTTAACTTTTTTTCTCGAATTTAGGAGTTAAGAGGAAGCGCAGGGAAGAATTACCTGCAGAATTAGGAGTTCTTCTGTCAGAGCTTAACAAGCAGTCAGTGGAGCTTATGGATGAGCATCACAGGAAAGTGATAATCCTTGAAGCAGAGCTGGAAGCAAAGAGGAGAGAGCAGGAGCAGCAACATGAGGAGCGAATGTTGGGAATGATGATGTCCCTCATTCATCAAGTTGCTCTGAGTCCCCAGACATCTTTCCAACCACCTTTTGCAGCACAGCCCCCATATAACTTCCAACAAACATTTGCACGCCAGTTTCCCTTACCATCCCCAGGAACTCCTACAAATCCCAGTCAATCCCCACCCAATCACACTTATCCACCTAACTTTTATGATGGTCAAGACAGTAGTTAAATGCATATAATTATACTGCATGTCAAATGCATATATTTTTTACTTTACTTATTTATTATACTAACTATACATATATTCAAGCAGTACTAAAAAATTGTGCAATAGCATCGCGTACAGCTTCCTTGGTCACGGTTGCAGTGTTCGCAGTAGACTGCTGCACTTCAATTGCATTCTCTTGTGATCTCCACTCATCCATGAAAGAATCGCCAATGTTTTCGCACATGTTGTGCAGGGTGACACAAGCTGCCACTGTGTCGATGACATTAATGAGCTTACAGTCCAATCTTTTCGACAAGCATCTCCACCTCATTTTTAGCCTCCCAAACGCATTTTCAACAACCATCCTTGCCCTGCTTTGTCTGTAATTGAATAATCTTTGTGAAGATGTGCTGTAGGCATTTTCTGGGAAAGGCTTCATCAACCATGGCAGGGCAGGATAGGCAGGGTCTCCGAGGATCGTCAAAGGAACCTAATATCACAAATATATTCAAACAAGGGTATATAGATAATATTTAGATGAGTGAGGCTCTATTGTAGCTCTCATTATATTAAAATAGCATACGTCTACTCCACAGATATTCTTCTTCCAGTCTGGCAATAGAGTACCACTCATTCCCTTCTGGTACACAGAGGAATTTGAAAAAACACGTGCATCATGCACCTTACCTGGCCAGCCTATATATACATCCATAAACGAGCCACGGAAATCTACCACAGCTTGTATGATTATTGAGTAGTATCCTTTACGATTGTAATAATCGGATGCACTCTCATCAGGACGTAAAATTGATATGTGCGAACCATCAATAGCCCCAGCAGCCTGTGGAAAACCCCAATAAGTTTCAAAACCTTCCACTATTTCTTTCAACTTTTCACCCTGAGGTATGTTAACATATTGGGGGAGCAGGTGAGTGGCTATTGCGTTGCATGTTTCAATAACTATTTCACCAACAGTTGACTTTCCAAGACCAAATAGTTCGGACAGTGTTCTGTATTCCACAGTAGTAGCCAGCCTCCATATTGTCACAGCGACTCGAGCTTCAACAGAAATTGCAGCTCTCAGCTTAGTATCCTAGAGCGTGTAATGACACAATGATAATGATACACATTTGATTTTTTTCAACCTTACCTGTTTTTGTATGAATGGCCGTAGTTTGTTACAAATAAATAAGAATGTATGTTTGGACATTCTAAAATTGGACTTCCACCACAAGCCATCTTCACTTCTCATCACACCATCCCACCACTGCCCTGAACGAGGCACACGCCATACACTGGGAGCAGCCTTCCGTCTTGCATAAAAATTCACTGCTATCATTCTGTAACACACCAGGTTTATTTTAAATGTCTGTTCTGTTAAGCAATGTTAAGCAATGGATAAAGAAAAATACCAGTGGCTATATATTTAAATGGCTAACCTTAAGGCTGCTTGCCTCTGTAGCTCAAAAGTGACCATTGCTCTCTTCACTCTCCTGGCCTTCTGGAAAAGCCTCCTCCTCCTGGAAGCTCTCTGCTTCTGCTTAAATCGCAGGTAAATGATCAAGGAAAGCATAAGGGCAGCGAAAACAGTAGGTTGAGCCATAGTAAAAATATCTAGGTTATAGTCGCTGAATCAGCGCTTATCTCACATGCGCCGCGTGAAATCAGGGATATTCCCTATAGGCGACGTACCTTAATCGGTTAGTGCGGACGCAATTTCAAAACGACTGCAAACATTTTGGTTCAAGCGACTCCGTTATGGAGCAAAACGCTTCTGTTTTTGTGTAGTGCGGACGGGCCTTTAGTGTAGTGTGTGCTTGTAATGATGTGTTAGTGTAGTGTGTGTGTTGATGGGAGCATATAATGAATGACCATGTATATACAGGGACTGTTGGTGGGAGCATATAATGAATGAGCATGTATATACAGGGACTGTTGGTGGGAGCATATAATGAATGAGCATGTATATACAGGGGCTGTTGGTGGGAGCATATAATTAATGAATGAGCATGTATATACAGGGGCTGTTGATGGAAGCATATAATGAATGAGCATGTATATACAGGGGATGTTGATGGGAGAATGTAATGAATGAACATGTATATACAGGGGCTGTTGATGGGAGCATATAATGAATGAGCATGTATATACAGGGGCTGTTGGTGGGAGCATATAATGAATGAGCATGTATATACAGGGACTGTTGGTGGGAGCATATAATGAATGAGCATGTATATACAGGGGCTGTTGGTGGGAGCATATAATGAATGAGCATGTATATACAGGGGCTGTTGATGGAAGCATATAATGAATGAGCATGTATATACAGGGGCTGTTGGTGGGAGCATATAATGAATGAACATGTATATACAGGGGCTGTTGATGGGAGCATATAATGAATGAGCATGTATATACAGGGGCTGTTGGTGGGAGCATATAATGAATGAACATGTATATACAGGGGCTGTTGATGGAAGCATATAATGAATGAGCATGTATATACAGGAGCTGTTGGTGGGAGCATATAATGAATGAGCATGTATATACAGGGGCTGTTGGTAGGAGCATATAATGAATAAGCATGTATATACAGGGGCTGTTGGTGTGAGCATATAATGAATGAACATGTATATACAGGGCTGTTGGTGGAAGCATATATGAATGAGCATGTATATACAGGGGCTGTTGATGGGAGCATATAATGAATGAGCATGTATATACAGGGGCTGTTGGTGGGAGCATATAATGAATGAGCATGTATATACAGGGGCTGTTGGTGGGAGCATATAATGAATGAGCATGTATATACAGGGGCTGTTGGTGGGAGCATATAATGAATGAGCATGTATATACAGGGGCTGTTGATGGAAGCATATAATGAATGAACATGTATATACAGGGGCTGTTGATGGGAGCATATAATGAATGAACATGTATATACAGGGGCTGTTGGTGGTAGCATATAATGAATGAACATGTATATACAGGGGCTGTTGATGGGAGCATATAATGAATGAGCATGTATATACAGGGGCTGTTGATGGGAGCATATAATGAATGATCATGTATATACAGGGGCTGTTGATGAGAGCATATAATGAATGAGCATGTATATACAGGGGCTGTTGATGGGAGCATATAATGAATGAGCATGTATATACAGGGGCTGTTGGTGGGAGCATATAATGAATGAACATGTATATACAGGGGCTGTTGATGGGAGCATATAATGAATGAGCATGTATATACAGGGCTGTTGGTGTGAGCATATAATGAATGAACATGTATATACAGGGCTGTTGGTGGAAGCATATATGAATGAGCATGTATATACAGGGGCTGTTGATGGGAGCATATAATGAATGAGCATGTATATACAGGGGCTGTTGATGGAAGCATATAATGAATGAGCATGTATATACAGGGGCTGTTGGTAGGAGCATATAATGAATAAGCATGTATATACAGGGGCTGTTGGTGTGAGCATATAATGAATGAACATGTATATACAGGGCTGTTGGTGGAAGCATATATGAATGAGCATGTATATACAGGGGCTGTTGATGGGAGCATATAATGAATGAGCATGTATATACAGGGGCTGTTGGTGGGAGCATATAATGAATGAGCATGTATATACAGGGGCTGTTGGTGGGAGCATATAATGAATGAGCATGTATATACAGGGGCTGTTGGTGGGAGCATATAATGAATGAGCATGTATATACAGGGGCTGTTGATGGGAGCATATAATGAATGAGCATGTATATACAGGGGCTGTTGGTGGGAGCATATAATGAATGAGCATGTATATACAGGGGCTGTTGATGGAAGCATATAATGAATGAGCAAGTATATACAGGGGCTGTTGATGGGAGCATATAATGAATGAACATGTATATACAGGGGCTGTTGGTGGGAGCATATAATGAATGAACATGTATATACAGGGGCTGTTGATGGGAGCATATAATGAATGAGCATGTATATACAGGGGCTGTTGGTGGGAGCATATAATGAATGAGCATGTATATACAGGGGCTGTTGATGGAAGCATATAATGAATGAGCATGTATATACAGGGGCTGTTGGTGGGAGCATATAATGAATGAGCATGTATATACAGGGGCTGTTGGTGGGAGCATATAATGAATGAGCATGTATATACAGGGGCTGTTGGTGGGAGCATATAATGAATGAACATGTATATACAGGGGCTGTTGATGGGAGCATATAATGAATGAGCATGTATATACAGGGGCTGTTGGTGGGAGCATATAATGAATGAGCATGTATATACAGGGGCTGTTGATGGGAGCATATAATGAATGAACATGTATATACAGGGGCTGTTGATGGGACCATATAATGAATGAGCATGTATATACAGGGGCTGTTGGTGGGAGCATGTAATGAATGAGCATGTATATACAGGGGCTGTTGGTGGGAGCATATAATGAATGAGCATGTATACAGGGGCTGTTGGTGGGAGCATATAATGAACGAGCATGTATATACAGGGGCTGTTGATGGGAGCATATAATGAATGAGCATGTATATACAGGGGCTGTTGATGGGAGCATATAATGAATGAGCATGTATATACAGGGGCTGTTGGTGGGAGCATATAATGAATGAGCATGTATATACAGGGGCTGTTGGTGGGAGCATATAATGAATGAGCATGTATATACAGCCTGGGCTGTTGGTGGGAGCATGTAATGAATGAGCATGTATATACAGGGACTGTTGATGGGAGCATATAATGAATGAGCATGTATATACAGGGGCTGTTGGTGGGAGCATATAATGAATGAGCATGTATATACAGGGGCTGTTGATGGGAGCATATAATGAATGAGCATGTATATACAGGGGCTGTTGGTGGGAGCATATAATGAATGAACATGTATATACAGGGGCTATTGATGGGAGCATATAATGAATGAGCATGTATATACAGGGCTGTTGGTGGGAGCATATAATGAATGAGCATGTATATACAGGGGCTGTTGGTGGGAGCATATAATGAATGAGCATGTATATACAGGGGCTGTTGGTGGGAGCATATAATGAATGAACATGTATATACAGGGGCTATTGATGGGAGCATATAATGAATGAGCATGTATATACAGGGCTGTTGGTGGGAGCATATAATGAATGAGCATGTATATACAGGGGCTGTTGATGGGAGCATATAATGAATGAGCATGTATATACAGGGCTGTTGGTGGGAGCATATAATGAATGAACATGTATATACAGGGGCTGTTGATGGGAGCATATAATGAATGAGCATGTATATACAGGGGCTGTTGGTGGGAGCATATAATGAATGAACATGTATATACAGGGGCTGTTGGTGGGAGCATATAATGAATGAGCATGTATATACAGGGGCTGTTGATGGGAGCATATAATGAATGAACATGTATATACAGGGCTGTTGGTGGGAGCATATAATGAATGAGCATGTATATACAGGGGCTGTTGATGGGAGCATATAATGAATGAGCATGTATATACAGGGGCTATTGATGGGAGCATATAATGAATGAGCATGTATATACAGGGGCTGTTGATGGGAGCATATAATGAATGAACATGTATATACAGGGGCTGTTGATGGGAGCATATAATGAATGAACATGTATATACAGGAGCTGTTGATGGGAGCATATAATGAATGAGCATGTATATACAGGGGCTGTTGATGGGAGCATATAATGAATGAACATGTATATACAGGGGCTGTTGATGGGAGCATATAATGAATGAGCATGTATATACAGGGGCTGTTGGTGGGAGCATATAATGAATGAGCATGTATATACAGGAGCTGTTGATGGGAGCATATAATGAATGAGCATGTATATACAGGGGCTGTTGGTGGGAGCATATAATGAATGAGCATGTATATACAGGGGCTGTTGGTGGGAGCATATAATGAATGAGCATGTATATACAGGGGCTGTTGATGGGAGCATATAATGAATGAGCATGTATATACAGGGGCTGTTGGTGGGAGCATATAATGAATGAGCATGTATATACAGGGGCTGTTGATGGGAGCATATAATGAATGAGCATGTATATACAGGGGCTGTTGATGGGAGCATATAATGAATGAGCATGTATATACAGGGGCTGTTGATGGGAGCATATAATGAATGAGCATGTATATACAGGGGCTGTTGATGGGAGCATATAATGAATGAGCATGTATATACAGGGGCTGTTGATGGAAGCATATAATGAATGAGCATGTATATACAGGGGCTGTTGATGGGAGCATATAATGAATGAACATGTATATACAGGGGCTGTTGATGGGAGCATATAATGAATGAGCATGTATATACAGGGGCTGTTGGTGGGAGCATATAATGTATATACAGGGGCTGTTGATGGGAGCATATAATGAATGAGCATGTATATACAGGGGATGTTGGGGGGAGCATATAATGAATGAGCATGTATATACAGGGGCTGTTGGTGGGAGCATATAATGAATGAGCATGTATACAGGGGCTGTTGGTGGGAGCATGTAATGAATGAACATGTATATACAGGGGCTGTTGGTGGGAGCATGTAATGAATGAGCATGTATATACAGGGGCTGTTGATGGGAGCATATAATGAATGAGCATGTATATACAGGGGCTGTTGGTGGGAGCATATAATGAATGAACATGTATATACAGGGGCTGTTGGTGGGAGCATATAATGAATGAGCATGTATATACAGGGGATGTTGGGGGGAGCATATAATGAATGAGCATGTATATACAGGGGCTGTTGGTGGGAGCATGTAATGAATGAGCATGTATATACAGGGGCTGTTGATGGGAGCATATAATGAATGAGCATGTATATACAGGGGCTGTTGGTAGGAGCATATAATGAATAAGCATGTATATACAGGGGCTGTTGGTGTGAGCATATAATGAATGAACATGTATATACAGGGCTGTTGGTGGAAGCATATATGAATGAGCATGTATATACAGGGGCTGTTGATGGGAGCATATAATGAATGAGCATGTATATACAGGGGCTGTTGATGGGAGCATATAATGAATGAGCATGTATATACAGGGGCTGTTGATGTGGAGGGAACTAACAACGAGTGGTGGGAACTAACACGGTGTGGTGGGAACTAACGTGATGTGGTGTGAACTAACACCGAGTGGTGGGAACTAACACTGTGTGGTGGGAACTAACACGGTGTGGTGGGAACTAACACGGTGTGGTGGGAACTAACACGGTGTGGTGGGAACTAACATGGTGTGGTGTTGAATGAGAAGAAATAGAATGATCTGATGTAGGGTTCCACACATCTCAGTTGCTAAGAAGATCCATTGTTAGTTGATATTGAACTAAGGCCAGTAATTTGCAGTATGTGACCTCATAATATGTATCATGTGTCCCTAGTTACCAGTGTGCTCAGACCAGGCATGTTCTGTGATGGTGGATCGAGCTCTCTATGGTGAGGTGACATGTGCCTGGTTAGGTCCCCGGCAACCTTTCATCCTTCACATAGCAACCTCCTCTCATCTGGTCATGGTTGACATACGACAGCCATCAGAGCCGTTGCTGTCAGCCCAGCACCACCTCGCTTCTCCTCCGCTGCAGCTGTCTGTCACACACAGCTCAGCAGAGGAGGAGGAAGATACTTGTATCCTTCATGAGTTGTAAGCTGTGCTGGTGAACTGAGACACTGTGAGGGGGGACACACCATTGCCTGAGACACTGTGAGGGCACACACACCATTGCCTGAGACACTGTGAGGGGACACACACCATTGCCTGAGACACTGTGAGGGGACACACACCATTGCCTGAGATACTGTGAGGGGACACACACCATTGCCTGAGACACTGTGAGGGGACACACACCATTGCCTGAGACACTGTGAGGGGACACACACCATTGCCTGAGACACTGTGAGGGGACACACACCATTGCCTGAGACACTGTGAGGACACACACCATTGCCTGAGACACTGTGAGTAGACACACACCATTGCCTGAGACACCTGTGAGGGCACACACACCATTGCCTGAGACACTGTGAGGACACACACCATTGCCTGAGACACCTGTGAGGGCACACACACCATTGCCTGAGACACTGTGAGGGCACACACCATTGCCTGAGACACTGTGAGGGGACACACTCCATTGCCTGAGACACTGTGAGGGCACACACACCATTGCCTGAGACACTGTGAGGGCACACACCATTGCCTGAGACACTGTGAGGGGACACACACCATTGCCTGAGACACTGTGAGGGCACACACACCATTGCCTGAGACACTGTGAGGGCACACACACCATTGCCTGAGACACTGTGAGGGGACACACACCATTGCCTGAGACACTGTGAGGGCACACACACCATTGCCTGAGACACTGTGAGGGCACACACCATTGCCTGAGACACTGTGAGGGCACACACCATTGCCTGAGACACTGTGAGGGCACACACCATTGCCTGAGACACTGTGAGTGGACACACACCATTGCCTGAGACACTGTGAGGACACACACCATTGCCTGAGACACTGTGAGGGGACACACACCATTGCCTGAGACACTGTGAGGGGGCACACACCATTGCCTGAGACACTGTGAGGGGACACACACCATTGCCTGAGACACTGTGAGGGGACACACACCATTGCCTGAGACACTGTGAGGGGACACACACCATTGCCTGAGACACTGTGAGGGGACACACACCATTGCCTGAGACACTGTGAGGGCACACACACCATTGCCTGAGACACCTGTGAGGGGACACACACCATTGCCTGAGACACTGAGGGGACACACACCATTGCCTGAGACACTGTGAGGGGACACACACCATTGCCTGAGACACCTGTGGACACACACCATTGCCTGAGACACCTGTGAGGGGACACACACCATTGCCTGAGACACTGTGAGGGCACACACACCATTGCCTGAGACACTGTGAGGGGGCACACACCATTGCCTGAGACACCTGTGAGGGCACACACACCATTGCCTGAGACACTGTGAGGGCACACACCATTGCCTGAGACACTGTGAGGGCACACACCATTGCCTGAGACACTGTGAGGGCACACACACCATTGCCTGAGACACTGTGAGGGGACACACCATTGCCTGAGACACTGTGAGGGCACACACACCATTGCCTGAGACACTGTGAGGGGACACACACCATTGCCTGAGACACTGTGAGGGGACACACACCATTGCCTGAGACACTGTGAGGGGACACACACCATTGCCTGAGACACTGTGAGGGGACACACACCATTGCCTGAGACACTGTGAGGGCACACACCATTGCCTGAGACACTGTGAGGGCACACACACCATTGCCTGAGACACTGTGAGGGGACACACACCATTGCCTGAGACACTGTGAGGGGACACACACCATTGCCTGAGACACTGTGAGGGCACACACACCATTGCCTGAGACACTGTGAGGGGACACACACCATTGCCTGAGATACTATGAGGGGACACACACTATTGCCTGAGACACAGGTCTGTGAGGGGACACGCACCAAATGTTGCCTGAGACACTGTGAGGGGACATACACCATTGCCTGAGACACTGTGAGGGGACACACACCATTGCCTGAGACACTGTGAGGGGGCACACACCATTGCCTGAGACACTGTGAGGGGACACACACCATTGCCTGAGACACTGTGAGGGGGCACACACCATTGCCTGAGACACTGTGAGGGGACACACACCATTGCCTGAGACACTGTGAGGGCACACACCATTGCCTGAGACACCTGTGAGGGGACACACACCATTGCCTGAGACACTGTGAGGGGACACACACCATTGCCTGAGACACTGTGAGGGGACACACACCATTGCCTGAGACACTGTGAGGGGACACACACCATTGCCTGAGACACTGTGAGGGGACACACACCATTGCCTGAGACACTGTGAGGGGACACACACCATTGCCTGAGACACTGTGAGGGGACACACACCATTGCCTGAGACACTGTGAGGGGGCACACACCATTGCCTGAGACACTGTGAGGGGGACACACCATTGCCTGAGACACTGTGAGGGGACACACACCATTGCTTGAGACACTGTGAGGGGACACACACCATTGCCTGACCAGGAAGGAACACACATGTCATTCCTTGACTGCTCTCCCTCCAGCTCTTGTGTTGCTGAGCTCTCTGGAGAGTAACACTGTCTTCAGCTACACCTCCACTTCCTCCTCCTCTCTTGTGCTGACACGCCCCCCTCACGTAGTGTGCACTCCAAGGTCTGTGTGTCTATACTGTGAGCTGACACGCCCCTCAAGTAGTGCTGCTATGGCTGGTGTTGTCAACATCATACCTCACCTCCTCACCCACCCCCGCTCTTGCCCCTCCCTGCCTCACCTCGTCACCTCTCTTGCCCCTCCTATGATTGCTATTGTAGTGATGCATTGGCCTGTCTGAAGAGGTCCAAGTTGTGTGCTGTTGTGTGCAGCCAGTTGAGACGTAGGATGGTACAACAGCTGCAAGGAACTGCAGCATTGGCACTCCATCACAGCTCTTATGCAGCACTGACAGTGAGTAGATAAGGACAGGCCCACCGATGCACACGCAATAGATCTCATGCCACGTTTCTCTAGCTCTTTTATAGTTGAACACAAAAGCATTTTATTTTATGTGAATCTACATCAAGTGTGCGTGTGTGGTGTGTGTGATTTATCTTGGCATGTGTGTAGTTAACTGGTCTGGGGTGTGTGATTTATCTTTGCATGTGTGTAGTCAACTGGTCTGGGGTGTGTGATTTATCTTTGCATGTGTGTAGTTAACTGGTCTGGGGTGTGTGATTTATCTTTGCATGTGTGTAGTCAACTGGTCTGGGGTGTGTGATTTATCTTTGCATGTGTGTAGTTAACTGGTCTGGGGTGTGTGATTTATCTTTGCATGTGTGTAGTTAACTGGTCTGGGGTGTGTGATTTATCTTTGCATGTGTGTAGTCAACTGGTCTGGGGTGTGTGATTTATCTTTGCATGTGTGTAGTTAACTGGTCTGGGGTGTGTGATTTATCTTTGCATGTGTGTAGTCAACTGGTCTGGGGTGTGTGATTTATCTTTGCATGTGTGTAGTTAACTGGTCTGGGGTGTGTGATTTATCCTTGTATGTGTGTAGTTAACTGGTGTGTGGTGTGTGTGATTTATCTTTGCATGTGTGTAGTTAACTGGTCTGGGGTGTGTGATTTATCCTTGCATGTGTGTAGTTAACTAGTCTGGGGTGTGTGATTTATCCTTGCATGTGTGTAGTTAACTAGTCTGGGGTGTGTGATTTATCCTTGCATGTGTGTAGTTAACTAGTCTGTGGTGTGTGATTTATCCTTGCATGTGTGTAGTTAACTGGTCTGGGTTGTGTGATTTATCCTTGCATGTGTGTGGTTAACTGGTCTGGGGTGTGTGATTTATCTTTGCATGTGTGTAGTTAACTGGCCTGGGGGATATCTTCTGCCAGTGCTGGCGCTACTCAAGGAGAAGCTGCTCATCTCTGCCACCTCTCTGGTCTGCCAAGCACTTCTTGGGCTACAGGCTGTGGGCTACTGAGCAAGAACAATATCAGAGAACTGTATGTGAGCTCAAGCTGTGAGAATCAGACTCACTGCTTGATGTTGTTTTAACACCCACTGTTGCAGGAAGCGTTGCTGTCTAAGCCAGAGCTACTCTATCCTGGGACAGTCAAAGATATGACCTCGATAGCAACGAGTTAGTCTTGTGAGCAATCTTCTCTCCGATAGCAGCAGGGTTTGTGCCTTGTCCACTGCTTGTCCACTGATCACAGTTATAACTGCAATATTATCATGTGACCTAATCTCTTTCCTGCCTCTGTAGTTCTACTCCTCTCAGCCTGTGGTGGGCCCAGCATGTGCCAACCCTGTAGCTCCTCGGCTGCCACATCCAGCGGATCTCCCCCCATCACCAAGAAGCCACAGCTCAGGATCAGCCGACATTCACTTCCAAGCAATCCTAGTCATCCATCATCTCCCAGCCATGCAGACCAGCCCACACACAGGTGTGATGGTGGTGATGATGGGCCAGCGAGCAGCTCTAGTAAAAACAGTGCTGACCAGGCACTGCTTATACTTAGCCAGTTCTGCGAAGACTTGCCTGCACATACTAGCCTGGACAAAGCTCTGCTGCAGCAATGGCAGTGCAACGAATTGAAGGCTAGGCTGTTTGACGAGGATGACATCACTGAGAAACGTTTTGACAAGGATAAGCTTGAAGAAGATGAGGTGAAGGAAAGATTGCTGGTGGGTGAGCAGCATTTATCTGCTAGTCCTGTACATGATCCTACCGCTAGCAGTGTAACTAAGAGACTGCCATCATCGGCCACTTCTGCCAGGCCAGTGAGGAGGAGGACTGGCTTCTAGCACACCTTTGCATCCTTGCCTTTAAAACATGCAAATATGTTACCTGTGCATAGTAGAGTATGTGTGTTTCTACTGTGTGGGTTGTTTACTTGACTGGCTGCCTTTGGGCCTACCACATAGCACAGAACTGGTTGGAAACCTCTTGACTCTGGAAGGTATTAGTGCTGGTTTGGGCCATTGTGCCATACCTCAAAATCTTGAAGACACATCCACGATGACCAAACTAAGGCAAATAGGGTTAGCATTAAGTGAGGTGTATATCTTGAGGGTGGGCATTAAGTGAGGTGTATATCTCAAGGGTGGGCATTAAGTGAGGTGTATATCTCAAGGGTGGGCTTAAGTGAGGTGCATTTTGCAACCTTTTCTGTGTATGTTTGTCCCCAATGGTTGCTCACACGCAGAGGACCCAGGGAGGGTGTGGATAGGGAGGACCCAGGGAGGGGATGACCCAGGGAGGGTGTGGATGGGGAGGACCCAGGGAGGGTGTGGATGGGGAGGACCCAGGGAGGGTGTGGATGGGGAGGACCCAGGGAGGGTGTGGATGGGGAGGACCCAGGGAGGGTGCGGATGGGGAGGACCCAGGGAGGGTGCGGATGGGGAGGACCCAGGGAGTGTGTGGATGGGGAGGACCCAGGGAGGGTGTGGGGAGGTATAACTCCGCCCGGGGAAGGACCGAGCAGGATTTTAGACTCATAGGCCACACTTTCTGGATGCAGCCGAACTATGGCAGGTCTGCCCACCAGGGTGGACTACAGACAGGTTGATCAGGTGGACTAGAGACAAGTTGATCAGGTGGACTACAGATAAGTTGATCAGGTGGACTAGAGATAAGTTGATCAGGTGGACTACAGACAAGTTGATCAGGTGGACTAGAGATAAGTTGATCAGGTGGACTACAGATAAGTTGATCAGGTGGACTAGAGATAAGTTGATCAGGTGGACTAGAGATAAGTTGATCAGGTGGACTAGAGATAAGTTGATCAGGTGGACCAGAGAGAAGTTGATCAGGTGGACCAGAGAGAAGTTGATCAGGTGGACTAGAGATCAGGTGGATTAGAGATAAGTTGATCAGGTGGACTACAGATAAGTTGATCAGGTGGACTACAGAGAAGTTGATCAGGTGGACCAGAGAGAAGTTGATCAGGTGGACCAGAGAGAAGTTGATCAGTAGAGAGAAGTTGATCAGGTGGACCAGAGAGAAGTTGATCAGGTGGACTACAGATAAGTTGATCAGGTGGACTACAGATAAGTTGATCAGGTGGACTAGAGACAAGTTGATCAGGTGGACCAGAGATAAGTTGATCAGGTGGACTACAGATAAGTTGATCAGGTGGACCAGAGATAAGTTGATCAGGTGGACTACAGATAAGTTGATCAGGTGGACTATATAGAGATAAGTTGATCAGGTGGACTAGAGACAAGTTGATCAGGTGGACTACAGATAAGTTGATCAGGTGGACTAGAGACAAGTTGATCAGGTGGACCAGAGATAAGTTTATCAGGTGGACTACAGATAAGTTGATCAGGTGGACTAGAGTTAAGTTGATCAGGTGGACTAGAGACAAGTTGATCAGGTGGACTAGAGATAAGTTGATCAGGTGGACTAGAGACAAGTTGATCAGGTGGACTACAGATAAGTTGATCAGGTGGACTAGAGACAAGTTGATCAGGTGGACTAGAGATAAGTTGATCAGGTGGACTAGAGATAAGTTGATCAGGTGGACTAGAGATAAGTTGATCAGGTGGACTAGAGATAAGTTGATCAGGTGGACTAGAGATAAGTTGATCAGGTGGACTAGAGATAAGTTGATCAGGTGGACTAGAGATAAGTTGATCAGGTGGACTACAGATAAGTTGATCAGGTGGACTAGAGATAAGTTGATCAGGTGGACTAGAGACAAGTTGATTAGGTGGACTAGAGACGAGTTGATCAGGTGGACTACAGATGAGTTGATCAGGTGGACTAGAGACAAGTTGATCAGGTGGACTAGAGATAAGTTGATCAGGTGGACTAGAGATAAGTTGATCAGGTGGACCAGAGACAAGTTGATCAGGTGGACCAGAGACAAGTTGATCAGGTGGACTACAGATAAGTTGATCAGGTGGACTAGAGATAAGTTGATCAGGTGGACCAGAGATAAGTTGATCAGGTGGACCAGAGAGAAGTTGATCAGGTGGACTAGAGATCAGGTGGATTAGAGATAAGTTGATCAGGTGGACTACAGATAAGTTGATCAGGTGGACTACAGATAAGTTGATCAGGTGGACTAGAGATAAGTTGATCAGGTGGACTAGAGAGAAGTTGATCAGGTGGACTACAGATAAGTTGATCAGGTGGACTACAGATAAGTTGATCAGGTGGACTAGAGATAAGTTGATCAGGTGGACTAGAGAGAAGTTGATCAGGTGGACCAGAGAGAAGTTGATCAGGTGGACCAGAGAGAAGTTGATCAGGTGGACTACAGATAAGTTGATCAGGTGGACTACAGATAAGTTGATCAGGTGGACTAGAGACAAGTTGATCAGGTGGACCAGAGATAAGTTGATCAGGTGGACTACAGATTATTATTATTATTATTATTATGAACTTTACAGCCATGTTGACAGGTGTGAAATGTGTGTGAGTGATATTGGAAATAATGATTGCTGAAGGTCAATGAACCAAGAACTGGTGAAGCCTGAAAATGAAGAAAAGAAAAAGTAAAAGGAACAATACAGAGTTAATCAGAGTTAATCAGGGGTCCTATTAATATTGATCATATGGCATGGTGCGCAAGGACAAAGATAGTGAAAAGTGCATGCGTCGGCTGGGTCAAAGTGATTTAGGAAATAATGCCATAAGTACGGTACCAGTTGTTTCTTGATAGATAATAGTGATTGTGAAATGTCAATAGGAGGCAGTGCATTCCATAGTAGTACAATGCGGTTGAAGTAGAAATGTCTACTGTTGGAGGAGCGAGTGAATTTGTAGTTTAATTTGTGAAGTGAAGATGACCGAGTAGGGTTGGTAGAGAATTATGTATTTTTGTATGTCAAAGTTGCTCGAACGATCCTTTAACGATTTTACAAGGAAGAGGATGTCTTGCAGTTCGAACCAGTACATCAGTGGTAGTAAGTTTAAGGTAATGAGTCTGGATTTGTAGTCTGATGTGTGATCATTCAAAATGTATTTTGTAGTTCGACGTTGGACCTTTTCCAGCAGAGAGATGTCCTTTAAAAGGCGAGGTCTCCAAAGCTGAGAGCAATAGGTTATTTTAGACCTTATCAATGAGATGTATAGGGATTTTTTTACAACTGTAGAAGATGAGGATTGGAAGGTTCTCCTTATCAGGTTAAGAGCAAAATAAGCGTTTCTGCATATTTTGGAAATATGTTCTGACCAGGAGAGGTTGCATGTGGTGAAGATTCCTAGATCTCTCTGACCATCAGTGTGAGGAATGACAGTTCCGTTTACACTGTAAGTGTGGGGATCCTTTTTGGTTAGCGAGATTCTCATTGCAGAGCATTTAGATTCATTCAATTGTAGATTCCATTTCTTACACCAGCATGTTATGGTTGTTAAGTCAATCTGCAATAAATTATAGTCTTCGGGAGAGGAGATTGATTTGACAAGTTTGATGTCGTCGGCAAACATGTAGGATGATGAGAAACTAATAGCTGCTGGTATGTCGTTTACATACACCAGGAATAAAAGTGGCCCCAGAATACTGCCCTGTGGAACCCCTGATATGACAGGTAGTTTGGTAGATGAAAAACCTTCTAGTTCCACATAGTGGTGTCTGTTTGATAGGTAATTTTGGAACCACAGCCAGAGGGGGCCAGTGATACCCATGAGCCAAAGCTTGTAGAGGAGTTCCGAGTGTGGCACTGAATCAAAGGCCTTTGAAAAGTCTAGGAAGATAATGTCAGAAACGTTGTGAAGTTCAATTGCATCATAAACAGTTGAATATGTTGTGAGAAGGTTTGTCAGGCATGATCTTTTCTGCATAAATCCGAACTGTTCCCTACTAATTAAAGGTCCAAGAAATGGTATGATTTTTTTGTAAATGATAGATTCCAGTACCTTAGATACAACACTGAGCAAAGATATGGGTCTGTAGTTGTGGACACTTGAAATGTCACCTTTTTTGAAAATCGGCTTAATTTTTTGAATTTTCCATTCAACGGGTATAGAGGAAGATCGGAGACTATGCTCAAATAGGTTAGTGATTGGCTCAGAAAGAGAGGCTGCACAATGTTTGAATATTAGTGGGCTAATGCTGTCACATCCAGGAGCTTTGGTTGGGTCTAGCGTATGAAGGGCATCCAGAACATCTTCTATCGTTATGTTGATTGTAGAAAGTTGCGACTGGGGTGAAGGTAATTTGTGGAAAGGAGGTAGCATAAAGTTGCTCTTGGTAAATACAGAGTTGAAATAGTTGTTAAATAACTCAGCTTTTTTAGAAGGGTCAGTAATAGGAATAGAGTCGTGAATGATGACGTTGGATATCTTTTTATTTTTGGAGAGCTGATTGATGTACCCATATAGTTTCTTACTGTTAGAGTGGAAAGAAAATACTAGGTTTTCTATGTAGGAAGTTTTTGAAGATAAGATTAACTTTTGCAGATCCCGTTCCATGTTTGACAAAGTGTCGAAATGTTGTAAAGAAGGATTTCGCTTGATTTTGCGTCGCAGTGTATGAATTTGATTAACTTGATGCCTAATTTGGGGGTTAAACCACTTTGGAGATTTGTGTGATGAAGCTCTGAACTTAGGAATGAACAAGTCACATGCTGATGTTGTTTCAGACTTTATCTGAGTCCAAAGTAGATTCACATCGGAAACAGGATAGTGATGTAACTTGTTTAAGGACTGCAATAGGTGGTTGGCCAAACCCTCTAGGTCAGCTTTAGCGTAGTTGTTAAGAAGTAGCGAAGGAGGAGGTTTATATTTGTTGAGAGAGCACAAAACATTAAATGAAAGAAGGAAGTGGTCTGATTTGAGGTTACAGAAATTAGAGTCGATGTGAAGGGAACATATTCGATCTGGGAAGTTGGTAATAACCAGATCCAGAATATTACGGAGGAGTGAGTTGTGTTCGTAACTAATTGTACTAGATTAGATGAGATTAGTGTATCACAGAAAAGAGAGCTAGTTGTTGATGACGCTGACATTGAGGACCAGTTAACGTCTGGAAGATTGAAATCTCCGACTATTACTAGGTGTGCATCATTTGGTATTGATTTTAGGCACGAGCATATTTCTTGCATGACGGGTGGAGAGATGAGTGGTGGAGCATACACACAACATAGAAAGAGAGGGATAGGAGAAAGCAGTTCGACTATAATCAGTTCGGCTGAAGAAGCTGTTGAAATCAGAACAGATGGGATTTGATCTGAAATGGCAATCATTACTCCTCCTCCTCTAGAGCCCCTATCTCGCCGATACAAGTTGTAATTTGTAGGGAGAATTTCAGTGTTCGTGGTTGATTTAGTAAGCCAGGTTTCCGTAATGGCTATAATACTGGGATATTTACTGTAGACTAGAGAATGGAAGAGTGACAGTTTGTTGTTTAAGCTTCGGGAGTTCCAGACAAGAGTGTTGATGCATCCTGAGGATAGTCATTGAGAGGAGTTAATATTAGGGGAGACATGGTTTGGGTAAACAGGGTGGGTCGGAGGAAGATTGGAATTGGTTGGTGTTTGCTGGGAGTGTCACTGCTGGCGTATTGGATGTTTTGAGTGTCATTAGTGGCTTGCTTTGGGATAGGAGACCTAGTCTTCGCTATAAAGACCTGATTCACCACCTCGCCAATCAGGTTGGAGCCTTGAAAAAGCTTGTTATTTCTGATTTTGATTAGTTTACGATCAGTACCAGAGTTAATAAGAGATCTACGCTGTTGCAGTAGTAAAGACTCGGTTAACATTTCAGAGGGGGACTGATGGCGTTTGATTGAGATGTTAGGAGAGTTTCTTAGGGATGATCTGTTTGAAAGAATAGTGCTTACATCACAGGATCTAGAGAACTTGACTAGAAGGGGACGATTTTTTTGGTCAGAGTACTTTCCAAGTCTTATGCTATCCCGAATGGAATGGTCTGAGAAGGAGGAGAGTAGAGGAGAAATTATCGACCCAGCCACCTTTAGATCGTTTTCAATTCTCTTATATTTGGGGGTTCCTTTCTGGCACTCTTGCAAACCGTATAGGACTATATTGTACTTACGCTCGTGGTTAGAGGGTACAGTTGGGGTTGGAAGCTTATGTGAACCAGTTGACACCATAGTAGCATAGGAAGGAGAGCCCTTTTCGATGAAGGCTTCAGAGAGCACTGAGTTAGCCGATTCGCCTACGGCTTGCTGCTGGGGCAAGGTTTTATTTATGGATGTCAGCTTTGCCTTTAAGTCCTGCATGTCCTGTGCGAGTTGAAGCATAGTCTTTTTGAGCGAGACCAGCTCAGATTCCTGGGTTGCTATTTTCAGTTCTTGGCTTTGAAGTCTGCAATGAGGACAGGAGAATGGGGTTTTGGAACTAGAGGCAATTTGGAAAGCATTCTTTGAGAGGCTAACACATTTCCTATGCATCCATGCATTAAGTTGATCAGGTGGACCAGAGATAAGTTGATCAGGTGGACTACAGATAAGTTGATCAGGTGGACTATATAGAGATAAGTTGATCAGGTGGACTAGAGACAAGTTGATCAGGTGGACTAGAGACAAGTTGATCAGGTGGACTAGGACAAGTTGATCATCTGATTGATGCTCATGAATATGTACTGTAAACCCAGAAAAGTTAGCGTGCCGTTAATGTTAGCGAATTTAGCGATGAGGGAAAAATCGCTAAGTTAATAGGCAATTAATTTTGTGGCAATATAAGTACAAAGTTCAAAAACACTCGCGCCCGTGCTATCTGTCAGCAGAGCACGAGGTCGTCGCTGATTAGGAGCTTTCGAGTTTTGATCGAGCAACTGCGAACTTACAATACAGCTATGTCGATTGTTCGTTGGTTGAAAGGCAATGCTGGTGGATCTAGCTCAGTAGCTCAGTTTGTTTACCAGAAGGCGACGGAGCAACAGCTGCAGCCAACAAATTATCAATTCATTCCATATGTCACTGCTACTAGAGCGAGACTGGATTTGGCTGACGATCAGCCTGCATTGGCAATATTCGATGTGTTTGCAGCTCATCGCTGTAGTTCTGTTCTTAAAAAGCTTCAAGACAACAATATCCACCAAGTGTTTGTTCCTGCAAGCTGCACAGGAGAGTTGCAGCCACTTGATTTGTGCGTAAATGAAGATTTAATTAATGAAGGACTCCTTCACGAGGACAGGTGGTATGTTAATGAAATCCATGAAGCCCTGGATGGTGGGAAAGAGATATCAGCTGTTAAAGTGAATCTTCGTGCATCATTGATCAAGCCCCTGCATGCAAATTGGTTAATCAACAGTCTTAGCAATCTTTCATGCAATACTGAAAGACTAAAACAAGCATTCAAAAAAACTGGAATCTCATGGACTTTATTAATGATTAATGTACTGTTCTTATTCACCTTGTTTTTCATGCTATAAAACGTTAACATTAATGGTCGCTAAAATGTGCATGATATCAAAAACGCTAAATAAAACGGTCGCCAACTTTTCTGGGTTTACAGTAGTAGCTGTCTAGTAGGTCTAGTATATTGCCACAATTATCCTTCCTGTTACACAAAAACCATCTTGGACAAGAGAGCATATTTACATACACGAGGTGCTTGTCATATAAGTTTATGCAATAAGGTGGGACTTTTATGAAATTCCGTCATATACCAGTGATATATAGCATTTCAACTGTTTTCAGTAAACTTCTTGAGGAATCCAACACCAAATATTATATCAATTGATATGGGTTGCATTTAAATGGGAATAGTTGTGACTACTTCTAGAAGTCAATTACAAAGTTATTAACATGCTAAATTCTGGCGGCCAGAATTTTATTATTTCATTAATTCTGTAATAGTTGAGATGGTGGCTGGTCTTTCACATCTAAAGACTAGATCATTTTCTCACCTAACGGGTGATATTTAGGTTTGACAGGCCCAGCCAAGAAAAAACTGCCATTATTTCCTGTCAAGGTTTTCTCAGTGGTTCCAACATATACCCTTTGATATTAGCTTGGGGCCCACCCTGAATTTTGCCCTAAATCCAAGATGGCCGCAAAATCAAAAATGGCTACCAAAATTACATTACTAAGGTATTCATTCCCCCATAATTAACTTTTTGTATTTAATATATATGGGGTTTACATGGCACTGGAAGCCAATTTTTAGGTCTATAATACTTATTTGAGCTTTGTTATCATGAAATATGCTAATTTTGCTCCGAGAAACCATAACAATCATGTACCATATGTCTGGAAATCTATTCACCAACAAAATGAGCGATAGAAACAAGAAATCCAGAGATACTGTTCATTCGCAAGTATCCAAATCACTGTCTGTCTGTGAGTCAGATGAGTGGACTGCTCCAATACTACTGCCAGAAGAGGACAGCTCATCAAACAATGTCACTTTCAGTAATCTAATCCTCTCCTGAGCTGTCGGCACCTTTGTACTCACTACGGCTGTGTCTCAATTTTCTCTTCTTCTTTGGAAGCTGTTCCATGCCCCTGATATCTTCAATATCTGCATCATAATTGATGTCTGTATTTATCAAATAAATAGGTGTGAATTGTATTACTTATAAACAACAAGTCTGATACAGCAAATGCACAATATTATGTAACTCTGTTATATGATTTACCTGCTGTTAAACCTTGTTCTTCTGCTCATCACTGTGAGGCTGGGTGGGAATTGTGGGGTGAACCATATTGGCCTATACCATCTTGCGTATCTTCCCAACCCCTGTCTTTGATAGAAGGATACTCAATATCTTGCTTCAGACATTGATACCAAATCAAAACTTGTAAATCACTTCTCTTGCGGTGTTCATTGGTGCTATTCTCATCTGGCAAGATACTTGAACTGGATTTCACTTTCTGCTTGTCGTACATTCTGATCCTTGTTCTCTTCATGTTCACTTCCAGCATACATATATACAAGTTCTGAAGAAACTCTTAGCATCAGTGAGGTCTTCGACTGAATTGAGTGATGTGCCGAGATGCGAGAGGAGATGGTATGTTCCCAGTTTCTCCATCTTCTTCAGTGGTTTTACTTTACCAACACCGAATGGATAAGAGGTTGTATCACACCCAGTGATGCTGTGCAGGAAGAACTTGACACATCTTTTCACCAAATCGGTCATTTAGAGCTTTTACACTAACATACCTCTCATCATCAGCCAGTCTTGTAATGGTTTACTGACAGAATAGGCATAGGTCAGGAGAATCAAGACATCTGTAGCCCTGACAATTACGGGATCTTTTGACTTTAATTAAGGCCTGGAGGATGATGAGCCTTGTGTCAGCTTCAGGTGGTTGCAGGAGTCAAGCATCTCGATCTTTAGCTGTGTTATTAACGAGGTGTTCTCTTCCTCTGTTAATGTCAGTGGAACTTTCAGCTTGGATCTCACAGCATCAGTCTTGTAGTAATTGACCAGAAATCGAATGAGCTCTGTCTTGTTTGCTGAGTTTCTCAGAAATGAATCCCAATCTCTCCCCTTAGACATACTCTGTTCAGAGCTTGTGATGTGAGTTCTTCCTCCAGGTGTACTACGCCGACGTTGAGTGAGTTCCTTCATTGTGGCTGTACTGTATGAATCAAATATGATTTCCAACTGCTGAGGTTTGGAGTCACATGCTGGCAAGCAAAATTTTAACAGGGCTTCTGCAAATTCTCTCCAAGTTTGCTGAGCAGTAACAGATTTCACAGCAGCATTCCATCAATAAGCCAATTTCCCCCAAGTGGTGGTTTCTCAAGCACTGATTTATAAGGTAGTTTCTCAATGCTGCCTTTGAACCACCTTGTCTCAAATCTCTCTCTGGTGTGGCTAGAGCTAGTGGAACAGTAGTCAAGGGATATGAATGTACCTCATCTGGAGATGTTGCTTTTCCTACCAGTAAACCGAAGGCCTGTCAGTCTTCTTTGAGGATATTAACAACTTTTAGGTCTTTTTGGGGCCTTCTCCATCCCAGTTTTGATGTTGAGCCTGGTAATCTTGGTGAAAAAATTGACTTGCTCTTCCCCTGTTGCTCTGAGTCTCAAGTCAACAAATTCTTTGAAATTGTGCTTCCATGGATGACATCAATCCTTTCACAACATTACAATGGATTTCTACACCAGTCTTCATATGACGAGCAGGACCATTCAGGAAAGGGTTGAAGTATTTGTCAAGCTGAAGTACTAGATTATGAACCATATTTCGATGCTGTGTTCTAGCCCCTATGGTGGTCTCCTTGTGGGATGAGGAGATGAGGATATTTCCTTTCCTTCAGCGTAGCTCTGAGCTTAGCCATGATATGACTGGTTTTGATGAATGTGTCTGTTGTACTCTCATTGGTACTGTATCCACTTTGCATTGGACCACCCCTGACCTTCACTTCTCGGTTGATTGTGGACTCAGTTATCAGATCCCCATGGATTGTAGAGAAGGGCTCACCAGACAATGATCCGCCAAACTCATTTTGGGCCAGATCATCCCATGCTTCTTTGTTATTCACCTTGATGTCTTGGAATTTGACATGCTGGAATGTAAGGTATCTGGCATAGTTGATATGCCTAAAGGCGAAGCATTTTGGAATTAAGGCCCGTTCTGCTGCTAGGTGTCTTTCGATGCATTTCTCCCTGACTGCACTTATTAGACTCAACATCGCTGAAACGTCCATGAGATATTCCACAATCATCTTTGCCTGTGTCCCTTCTGCTGATGTCAATGAAGAACAGATAACTCTGATCCCAGGCAATCGCAATAGTGATTCAAGATTTTCTGGACTGGACAAGGGTACTGTCTGAGGCTAGCAATTGCTTCTTTAGTGCAGGTCCAAATGGTACCGATATTGCTTGCCTTTATATGGTACCTAATTAAAGCCTCAAATGACTGTTTGTGCAAATGGACACTTCTGTAGTAATGGCAGCCCTCAATCGCTTGAGCCACAGAACCTTCGGCTATAGCTCCAGCTTCCACCCACCAATCACTGAAACCCAGACAACCATACTTTTTGAACAGAATCTTGAGGTTCACCAAAATTGTGTGCAAGACTCCCATGAGAGGTATGATTTTTTCATACTTTTCCTGGATGATCCACGAAATGATCAGCATCTTGGAGTTGATTGCCTCATCAGCATTGGCAAATATATGACCCAACTCAAGGTCATTTGCAATCTGCACTATCATATCCATGTACCACTTAATGACTTTGTCATCTGGTGGCAATGGAACTACAGGAAAATACTCTAGCTTGCATTTAGTAGTTGAGCAGTCTGTCACACCTTTCATGAATGTTGTCCAAGAACCGACCGGGCCCAGTACATCTTTTTCAACATCCGGAAAACATTCTTTTAGGCAGTTATCACCAATGATACCCACCAAAACCCACCAAAACCCAGGCAATGTTCAATGTCATTGCGTCATCTAGCAACGGGGAGTTTTTGTAGTCTTCATTGAAATTGGGGAATGATAGAGGGAGTGTCTTTTTTCTGGGGATTTTGAAGGAACCATAATCGGATATCTCTTGGTCAATGATATCGGACTGCACTGGTTAGCTGGTTGTGGTATCACTTAGATACCTAGCCTGGAATATAGTTCCAGTTGTGTGGTGAGTGGTATGTGCCCCAGTTAGTGTCTGTTGTTTCCCATCAGAGTTTATCAAACGTTATATGCAC
Source organism: Cladorhizidae sp. MBARI D1340-BT2 (assembly GCA_028752905.1). Taxonomy (NCBI): domain Eukaryota; kingdom Metazoa; phylum Porifera; class Demospongiae; order Poecilosclerida; family Cladorhizidae; species Cladorhizidae sp. MBARI D1340-BT2. The sequence goes on from JAQNBH010000006.1 coordinate 49,797,380, forward strand.
ACTGCGACCTTTTATGAAACCTGGAGGCAGCATCTTCTTGTGCTCCATTGATACAGACTTCGCCCATTTGTTGTTGGCGGACATTGGTATAGGGTATTCCTACTCCACATCGATTTAGTAAAGTGGTTGCTTCTTTACTACCTGTGAGTCTATGTATTGTCAGACTCAGGGCAGTTCCTATTGGTGATCGCTCACCAGTGACCATCTTTTCCCAACTCTGATTCAAAGCTGATATTTTCTCTGCTTGAGAATTGCTCGAAATTATGACATAATCAAGGATATTTTTTTGATCTCTTAGGATCTATCAACCAGCAAATAGAATATAGATGCAGCACAGTGGTTTGTGGTTATCAAGCAGATCAATCAACTCTTGTGCTTCAAGGGGCCATTTTGCTTACGACGAATCAGTCTCGAGAACGCTTTGGTCAAGTCGTCTTCTTGGAGTCCGTGGCCTTGAAGTGTAGCTGCTGAATACATGACGGGATTTACTCTACTAGGGTGCACTATGAGGCGCTTACCAACCACATGAAAATCAATGGAATCACCAAATTTCTCCATCAGCTTTTGCTTTAGGTAAATGTTTTCTTGATTGGTGGATCATCAAGGTTATGATCTTGGCTAAACTCTTTCACATCTTCCAATAACTCTGTCAAAAGATAGGCTTGATAACTTTATTGTTAAATAATCGGAAAAACTGGTCTGACCCTAACTCATCCTTCCTGATGTCATGTGCAAAGGATTTTTTATGATCATAAGCATAGGTGAAGTTCATAACATGTCTTGTGGTAGTTGCAAAAACATCATAGGATGCTCCACTGAGTGATACATCCAAATGCTTGGCAGCAGCATCGTAGTACTTTAAGTCCATTTGACTTTTAATCTTTCTGAAAGCATTACCTTCTGAGCATCTCCCAAGGCCACCATTGTTATACTGTTTACTGTCAGCCAAATTACAGATAAAGCAGACACGTCACAAATACCTGAATAATCCACACCCCTTCTTTATCCCAAGACACATTAATCAAGACCTCTTCTTCTATGTTGATTACCTGGGGAATCTATATGATTTGCTGTCTATATGATTTGCTGTCTATTCCACTGAACCAGATTGCCTAAGTTGACTGGCCTGAGTTTCCTTTCATTTCACTCGATTTCGAAATGTGATTTGGCAGCCTTTGTGAATAAACATATCCTTGTGGTGATGGACAGTCTCTTGGTGTACAGCTAATCGGAATTCAGTGTAAGGAGGAAGAGAACATACATTCTTATCAACACTCAACCATCTGTCAGCAAGTGCTTGGAGAGATTCCAGTCCATTTATTGTTATATTTAAGATATCATCCTTGTTTTTGAAAGTTTCATTACACAGCAGGCACCGTCTTCTGTCATTAGCTCCTGTTCTAAAAAATGGTATAGCTGCCATAGTGCTGATCCTGAATAAATACAAGTCATTAAATTTTTGTTCAAGTTTTTGGACAAGTTGTGCAATGCTTGTCATCTGGCAAATAACCTAACTCACAAGACAATTATACGCCCTAGCCCTAACTCACAAGACAATTATACGTACCTGTCAATTAATTATTCAAAGGTTGTGCTTTGATACTTTCTGTCATGAAGCTGGGCTCTCTTATAACTGAACGAGGCCAGTATTTCTCGACATGGCAACAGTGTGTAGCTGTAGTTTCTCCGCAAGATGGACTCAGGTAGGTACAGAGATCCAGAGTTGGAAGACAAGATGGTGGAGGGCATAAAGACACTCTTATTTGTGTGACCAGCTACAGGTGAACGGAACTTCACACCTTTGATTAGAGCGATGCATAGCGAGCAGTGATGACCAAGTCCACCACTAAGCAAACAGATTATACTACACATACATTGTACAGACATGAATACGATACGATTGGCATCAGAAAGTCAGTGCCAGCTGTAAATAGAATAAAAAATTGTACAAGATTGTTTTCTAGTTTGAATTGTCTTCTAGTTTGATAAGCGTCATTTTAAAAGGTAAATGAGGTGATAAACTTAGATAGAGCAAGTCTCCGTTCCCCAGGAGAGCCATACATATGGTTCTAGAACATCGCTAACATTTGAAATTCCATTACTATGAAATTCCATTACCAAGCAGTACCCCCTCAACTATATAGAAGGATTGCTGACACTTTCACCTTCTCTGTGTATGTCCAGTCTAATAACTCTGAACCAACACCAGACCGCCATTAAAGGCAGTGCTCTACATGAACAACAAGTTATATGACTTTGCATACAACACTGAAAAATTGTTGTGAAATTCCGTTGCAGTGTGTGGTCTCACTCAAAGGGAAAAAAATTCATTATAGAGTAACATTAAAGTGTCCATTGGGGTGGAGATATATTTGATATAATGTTGAGTCTTTCTTAGCCGAGTAGCAGCACCATAAGTAGCAAAAGTGAAATTATATTACTGCGTGATCAAGCCCACATATATAGCAGGTGTGCATGCTTGTGTGTGTCTGCTGGGACTTATATAGGACTTTGCTTCTCACTTAAGGCTTATGCCAATCTTCATAAATACACATGAAATAATGTTCGCACCAGTAAACATTGACAATTCCAAATGGGTAGCTCTAGACCAACTCAGAAACTTTTCACACTACAAGATCATTTTCATATGCCCACATTCTACTAGTCAAGTGCCCAGGACCACATCTACCCCGTGCCCAGGACCACATCTACCCCGTGCCCAGGACCACATCTACCCCGTGCCCAGGACCACATCTACCCCGTGCCCAGGAACTCATCTACCCCGTGCCCAGGACCACTTCTATCCTGTGCCCAGGACCACATTTTCCCTGTGCCCAGGACCCCATCTACCCTGTGCCCAGGACCCCATCTACCCTGTGCCCAGGACCCCATCTACCCTGTGCCCAGGACCCCATCTACCCTGTGCCCAGGACCCCATCTACCCTGTGCCCAGGACCCCATCTACCCTGTGCCCAGGACCCCATCTACCCTGTGCCCAGGACCCCATCTACCCTGTGCGCCCAGGACCCCATCTACCCTGTGCGCCCAGGACCCCATCTACCCTGTGCGCCCAGGACCCCATCTACCCTGTGCCCAGGACCACATCTACCCTGTCCCCAGGACCACATCTACCCTGTGCCCAGGACCACATCTACCCTGTGCCCAGGACCACATCTACCCTGTGCCAAGGACCACATCTACCCTGTGTCCAGGACCCCATCTACCCTGTGCCCAGGACCCCATCTACCCTGTGCCCAGGACCACATCTACCCTGTGCCCAGGACCACATCTACACTGTGCCCAGGACCCCATCTACCCTCATCTACCCTATGCCCAGTTCAAGTGTTTCTGATAACAGGATGTGGCATTTTCAATATTACAGTTTGTGTTTTTAGCCTTTAGATACTTCTACTCTTTCTCCCTCCTACCCCAAGCATTATGCTCGGTTGCCTTTCTCCCTCCTACCCCCAGCATTATGCTCAGTTGCCTTTCTCCCTCCTACCCCAAGCATTATGCTCAGTTGCCTTTCTCCAGACCAAAGTCCCAGATTTTGTCAACTGATAGAGAAGGCCCTTATCTGCAACATGTCAACAGATTATCAATAAATGTAGTGGTTTTTCACTGGCAGGCCACCGCTTTGGCAACTGGAAAACGCCAGGAAAGATCGCAAACCTTACCACTTCAAATCACCATAACTTGCTAATACTTAGAGTCCCCAAGTATTATGCTCAGTTGCCTTTCTCCCTCCTACCACCAGCATTATGCCTTTCTCCATCCTACCCCAAGCATTATGCTCAGTTGCCTTTCTCCCTCCTACCACCAGCATTATGCTCAGTTGCCTTTCTCCCTCCTACTCCAAGCATTATGCTCAGTTGCCTTTCTCCCTGCATTATGCTCAGTTGCCTTTCTCCCTCCTACCCCAAGCATTATGCTCAGTTGCCTTTCTCCCTCCTACCTATGCTTGGTTGCCTTTCTCCCTCCTACCCCAAGCTTTATGCTCAGTTGCCTTTCTCCCTCCTACCCCCAGTAATATGCTCAGTTGCCTTTCTCCCTCCTAGAATTGATGTGGCTAATTATTAAACTTTAATTTAAGGTAATGAGATTTCAACATGTTTGTTTGAGGTTGTAGTAGCTGTCATGTGATATATATATATAGGTGTAAAGTGAGGATATGGAGCATGTATTGACTGGGTATGTTGCTTTACGTCTCGGAGGCCGTCACATGAACTGTGTAGATGTGTAGTCAGTGGAGTAAGAACATGCAGAATATTGGGGGGAGTAGGAACATGCTGAATATTTGGGGGTATGAACATGCAGAATATTGGGGGGTATGAACTTGCAGGATATTGGGGGAGTATATAGGAACATGCAGAATATTTGGGGGTATGAACATGCAGAATATTGGGGGGTATGAACATGCAGGATAGGAACATGCAGAATATTTGGGGGTATGATTTGGGGGTATGAACATGCAGAATATTGGGGGTATGAACAAGCAGGAGTAGGAACATGCAGAATATTGGGGGAGTAGGAACATGCAGAATATTGGGGGAGTAGGAACATGCAGAATATTGGGGGAGTAGGAACATGCAGAATATTGGCGGAGTAGGAACATGCAGGGTATGAACATGCAGAATATTGGGGGGTTTGGGGGTATGAACATGCAGAATATTGGGGAGTAGGAACATGCAGGGGTATGAACATGCAGGATATTGGGGAGTAGGAACATGCAGAATATTGGGGGTAGGAACATGCAGAATATTGGGGGAGTAGGAACATGCAGAATATTTGGGGGTATGAACATGCAGAATATTGGGGGAGTAGGAACATGCAGAATATTTGGGGGTATGAATATTGGGGTATGAACATGCATGATATTGGTGGAGTAGGAACATGCAGAATATTGAGGGGAGTAGGAACATGCAGAATATTGGGGGAGTATATAAGAACATGCAGAATATTTGGGGGTCAGAATATTGGGGGGTATGAACATGCAGGATAGGAACATGCAGAATATTTGGGGGTATGATTTGGGGGTATATATGAACATGCAGAATATTGGGGGTATGAATATTGGGGGTATGAACAAGCAGGATATTGGGGGAGTAGGAACATGCAGAATATTGGGGGAGTAGGAACATGGGGGGAGTAAGAACATGCAGAATATTGGGGGGTTTGGGTGGTATGAACATGCAGAGGAGTAGGAACATGCAGGGGTATGAACATGCAGAATATTGGGGGTATGAACATGCAGAATATTTGGGGGTATGAACATGCAGAATCTTGGGGGAGTAGTAACATGCAGAATATTTGGGGGTATGATTTGGGGGTATGAATATTGGGGGTATGAACATGCAGGATATTGGGGGAGTAGGAACATGCAGAATATTGGGGGAGTATGAACATGCAGGATATTGGGGGAGTAGGAACATGCAGAATATTGGGGGAGTAGGAACATGCAGAATATTGGGGGGAGTAGGAACATGCAGAATATTGGGGGAGTAGGGACATGCAGAATATTTGGGGGTATGAACATGCAGAATATTGGGGGTATGAACATGCAGAATATTGGGGGAGTAGGAACATGTAGAATATTTGGGGGTATGAATATTGGGGGTATGAACATGCAGGATATTGGGGGAGCAGGAACATGCAGAATATTGGGGGGAGTATGAACATGCAGGATATTGGGGGAGTAGGAACATGCAGAATATTGGGGGGAGTAGCAGAATGTTGGGGGAGTAGGAACATGCAGAATATTGGGGGAGTAGGAACATGCAGAATATTGGGGGGTAGGAACATGCAGAATATTGGGGGGGCAGAATATTGGAGGAGTATGAACATGCAGAATATTGGGGGGTATGATGAACATGCAGGATATTGGGGGAGTAGGAACATGCAGAATATTGGAACATGCAGAATATTGGGGGAGTAGGAGCATGCAGAATATTGGGGGAGTAGGAACATGCAGAATATTGGGGGAGTATGAACATGCAGAATATTGGGGGTTATGAACATCCAGAATATTGGGGGAGTAGGAACATGCAGAATATTGGGGGAGTAGGAACATGAGGAATATTGGGGGGTATGATGAACATGCAGAATATTGGGGGAGTAGGAACATGCAGAATATTGGGGGGTAGGAACATGCAGAATATTGGGGGGGTAGGAACATGCAGAATATTGGAGGAGTAGGAACATGCAGAATATTGGGGGTAGGAACATGCAGAATATTGGGGGTTATGAACATGCAGAATATTGGGGTAGTAGGAACATGCAGAATATTGGGGGGTAGGAACATGCAGAATATTTGGGAGAACATTCAGAATATTGGGGGAGTAGGAACATGCAGAATATTGGGGGGTATGAACATGCAGAATATTGGGGGAGTAGGAACATGCAGAATATTGGGGGGCTTGGATGTAATTTGAGGCAAATATAAATAAAGAAAACACAATTTGCTGTAGGGCAGTTTTTGAAATAGTTTTTCTTGCCATGAACACAGCAATTTTGGAAGCATGTGCTGCACCTCAAGATGGATGAATGTACATAATGACGGAGTCGGTTGCCTTTTGCATCAGTCAATTTACACATTTTAGCCAAAAAGCTTAAGTTCAGGTACAGCTGTTGTCGATAGAATTTAAGAAATCAGAACTCAGATATCGTATGTCACAAATACTTTGATTCGTGTGGGATAAGATAGTCACATTTGGAAGCATTTTAGAAGATCTTGACTTTTTTAATCCTTCCATTAGCAAAAACAATCAACATGCACTCAATGCTCTATTTAAAACTAATTTTCTTGCAAGAAGCACTTCTCAGACTCTTCCTTCATACTGCCTATTCCTTCATACTGTCTATATATTATTCCTTCAAAATATTATTTTCTTTCTAAAATACTTTGTAAAAACTTGCTGAGATGAACCATCAAGTTCCCTTGGCCAGTCAACACTTGTAGCCTTAATTAATGAAACCATCAACACTTGTGGCCTTAATGAAACACTCAATACTTGTAGCCTTAATGAAACAGTCAACACTTGTAGCCTTAATGAAACAGTCAACACTTGTAGCCTTAATGAAACAGTCAACACTTGTAGCCTTAATAAAACAGTCAACACTTGTAGCCTTAATGAAACAGTCAACACTTGTAGCCTTAATGAAACAGTCAACACTTGTAACCTTCCTTGAGAGTTGTAGCAATTGCTTGGCAATATCACTAGATGACTACTAAAACACCACCTACGTAGCTTGAGCATTCATTTGGTACGAAATGAAATGCTTTAATATTTGTAATGAGTCATAATTATTTATGATTGATTGCATTGCTCCTGTCCTAGTTGGGCAGAAAAGTGATTCTAGATAACTTCTCTGATTAGTTGAATAGGCCAATTTGGTATTGTATAGGGTTATATTTATTCTTGAAAACATTCTCCTCTAGTTGGGTGGCATAGCTCAAAATATCTATTTGGTGATAAAAGCACCAAATTTGGCAGACATGTTGATAGATATATAGGGAACAAAACTGGATATTGGGACATCCAAGATTCTCACCCTGATGGCAATGGTGGCCATTTTTATTATAGTTTCGGTTTGGAACTGGAACTCCTTGTGAGAAGCCCCTTTGTAAAGGTACAGAAAACAAGTCTATTCTCTAATTCTCTATTATAATGTAACCAGCTCCAATCATCTCAGAATGATCATGATACTGCTCCAGTAAAAACTAAACAAACGAGGACAGAGACATCAGGTCAGAAGCGTCCCTTTGCCTATGGATCTCACAACTCGAGCAAAGCTCGTCGCCGATCTGGCAGCCGCAGTGCCAGGCAAGGATGACATTATCGCCGCAGTAGTAGCTGCACAAGCAGCCCACGATACAGCCCATCCCCCGGCCCAGGCTCCACAAATAAATGCAGCCAGGATTGAGCTTCCTGAGCTAGACCTCGATGACCCTGATTACTGGTTCCTCGCTGCTGAGGCGCAGTTCCACCTACGAGGCATTACAGCTGATATTACTAAGTACTACTATATTGTAGGCCAGTTCGATAAGACAGTACAGAAACGCATGCGGTCTACGCTGCAGAAGACTCCAGACACCGACAAGTATGAGTACATCAAGACAGCTGTGCTAAAGATCTATGGACAGACAGCTCAGAAGAAGGCCATGGCTTTTTTCTCTAGCTGTGAAGCCCGCAACCTAGGTGACAGGCGCCCTTCAGACCTGCTTGACCACCTTCGTGGCCTCTTCAATGTTGAAGACATCTTTCGCCAAGGTTTCCTCATGCACCTACCTGAGCGTGTGTACGAATGCAAGCTTGATGGCAGAACAGGCACCCTGGAAAAATTGGCCGAGAGAGCAGATGCCATCATGGAAGGTCAGTCAGCATTACCAGCAATTACCGCATTCGTTGGGAACCCAGCTAGAATGACGAAAACAGCAGGAAGTTCTGAACACCAGAGTCAGAAGAAACCCAAGAGACCATCGGGTTCTGACTCCGACACTGGATTTTGCTGGTACCACCTCAAGTTTGGACAAAATTCCCACAGGTGCATCAAACCCTGCAAGTTTCAACATCAGACACCAAAAGCGATCACATACATTGATCCATCGTAAAACTGCTTGGCCGGGCGCTAGTGGCGTCCGCGTCCGGCCTTCAAACAAACAATCCTAATCGCCTCTTTTAGATGTATGACCAGAACTCATCCCGGCGCTTCATTGTTGATTCAGGAGCCCAGATTAGTGTGTTCCCTGCATCCAAACTTGACAAACGGGCTGGTCAACATGGTGAAAGCCTAATTGCGGCCAATGGGTCCCACATCATGACCTTCGGGAAGCGCACAATGTCACTACAATTTGGCCCACGCCATTTCACCTGTGAATTTCTCCTCGCAGATGTGACACAGCCAATTCTCGGTGCTAACTTCTTTTGCAATGAAAACCTACTCATTGACTGCAAGAACAGTCGCTTGGTTGATGTCAGCACCTACGAGACCATGCCAACTCAGTTAGCCCCCAACAACCTTGCAACAAGATTTCGAGGCCTGCACCAACTGGCTGTAGTTAACAGTGCAGAAAAAAGCACAGCAGATGACACCCTTGCTGTCATCCTCTCAGAGTTTCCCACACTCACTCTCCCCCACTTTTCCACCACAAATACCAAACATGGTGTACACCACCACATCCCAACGGATGACTGACCACCCTCGCTTGCTAAAGCACGGTGCCTCTCACCTGCTAAATTAGCTGTAGCAAGGAGGGAGTTCTTGGCCATGGAAAAGTTGGGCATCGTTCGCCGCTCTGACAGCCCTTGGGCTTCACCCTTGCACCTTGTCCCTAAGCCTGATGGATCATGGCGCCCATGTAGCGACTACCGCCAATTGAATGAGAAGACCCAGCCTGACTGTTATCCTGTCCCACAAGTCCAGGATTTTGCAGCCAACCTTCACGGCAAGAACTTCTTCAGCAAGGTTGACCTGGTTAAAGGTTTCCATCAGATACCTGTTCGGCCTCAGGACATTCCAAAAATGGCCGTGATCACACCGTTTGGGCTATTTGAATATTTGAGAATGCCGTTTGGACTTAAAAATGCAGCACAAACATTTCAGCGATTTATGGATCAGGTATGTTCTTGTTTGGAGGGTTTCCTTTTCGTCTACCTAGACGATGTACTGGTTGCCAGTGAGACGGCATCCGAGCACCGTCGACATCTCAGAATGTTTTTTAAACATCTGGCCCAGCATGGGCTTGTGGTGAACCCCCAAAAAGTGTGTTTGGAGTCAGCAGTTTGGACTTCTTAGGGCACCGTGTCTCAGCAAAGGGTGCAAGCACCGCTTCCTGACAGAGTTCAAGCCATAATTTTTTTCCCTGCACCAATCACCACCAAGAGCATGCTGGAGTGGCTCGGCATGATCAATTTTTACCACCGATTCATTCCACATGCAGCTGATCTAATGAAGCCCATGCACGAGGCTGTGCACGCAAAGCCGTTCCGTTGGTCCACAACGCACCCACCAGCATCACAGTCGATGCTTCAGATACAGCTGTTGGCAGAGTCCTCGAACAATTCTTGGATGGAGATTGGCGCCCCATTGCCTTCTTCTCCAAACAGTTGGATCCAGCTCAATCCCGGTATAGTGCATTTGATCGTGAACTGCTGGCAATGTACCTGGCGGTACGCCACTTTCTCTACTTTGTTGAAGGCAGACCTTTCGTCCTCTACACAGACCACAAAGCATTCACCTTTGCTTTTGCCAAACAGGCTGGCAAGTATACCCCAAGACAACAGCGCCACCTTGCCTATGTCAGCGAATTCACTACCGACGTCCGACACATCAGTGGGAAAGACAATGCTGCAGCAGATGCGCTTTCCAGAGTGTTTCCGGGCGGAAGCCCAACCGAGGAGCCACAATCAACTGACACAGGCTCTTTGGTCCATCGCACTTGGCGTAGACGACTGTTTGATACAGTCCACGGTCTCTCTCACCCAGGCATACGTACTTCACGTAGGATGATGGTAGACAGATTTGTCTGGCATGGCATCAATAAAGATGTGGGACACTGGGCAAAGACCTGCATGAGATGCCAGGAAGGCAAAAGTGCACTGACATGTCTGAACTCCGGTACAACATGGACAATTACCCAGCCGAAGATTTGAGCAGCTGCACGTGGACATTGTTGGCCCTCTACCAGAGTCTCGGGGCATGAAATATCTGTTCACAGTAGTCGATCGGTTCACCAGATGGACAGAGGCCTTTCCAATGGCTTAACAGACTGCCACATCCTGTGCCAGAGCTGTCCTGTTGACTTGTCACAAAGTAGGGTGAGATCAGTGTTGGGCAGAGGCTCATCACTGAGAATAAGATCAGTGATGGCTGTACGTGTGGCCCATACCTCTGGGTCAGTCAGTTGGTCCTGTGTCATGGCTACGAAGTCCACTTCTGGCATATGGATGGCAGTTATGTCCAAAGAGCCTGTGTCAGTTGATTGTGGCTCCTCGGTTGGGCTTTAACAAGACGCAGGTCCAACAGGCCGAAAAGAGAGCTATGAATAAACCTATCAGTATAGGCGATGATGACACTATTGAAGGCCCAAGTAAGCGTACCAGACGTACCTTCACAACTGACAAACCAGCACAGGAAACACTCTGCATTTGATGAATATGCCCAGCAGGTACTCATCCCATATGTCTCTTCTCAGCTGCGCTGTGTGTCGCGTGTGGACCTCGTCTTGGACACTTACAAGGATGACTCCCTGAAAGGCACAGCAAGATCCAAGCATGGAAAGGGTGTAAGGAAACATGTGGTTGGGAAGGCTGCCATGCCAGGAAACTGGCAGAACTTCCTGCTGGTTGAGACGGAACTATTTAGTTTCCTGTTCCAAGGTCCTCCTTCAGGCATTCTGTGAGGAAGAAAAGGAACTTGTTTTCACTGATGGAAATGGTGTGCTCAGCACACAGCTACTGCAGGATCTCCACACCCTGGCTCCATGCAGCCATGAAGAAGCAGATAGTCGTATGCTACTGCATGCATCACAGACTGCTCAGCATGGAGATAATCATTCGCACTGTTGACACTGATGTTGTGGTCTTGGCTGTGTTTGACACAAGTCAGCTACCAGCTGGACGTGCACTGTGGCTAGCATTCGGAACTGGCAAGAGTTTTCGGTCTTTGGTAGCCCACCGAATAGCTGCTTGCCTTGGACCAGAGAAGTCATGTGCCCTTTCGATGTTCCATGCTTTGACAGGCTGCGACACCGTATCCAGCTTTGCTGGACATGGAAAGAAGACAGCATGGTCAACATGGAAGTCACTGCCGGAACTCACTGGTTCACTGCTGGTGTTGGCAAATGGACCTAGGGAGATCCCAGATGACTCGATGAATATCATTGGAAGGTTTGCGATTCTTTTTGACAGAACAAGCACCTACACAGAGGTGGACCATGCAAGAAAGAAGCAAAAAAAACTCGGCACAGCTAATCCCGCCTACCCGAGCTGCTCTGATGGAGCACATCAAGAGAGCAGTCAACCAGGGTGGTCATATCTGGGGGAATACACTGGTACCAGACCCTGTGCTGCCATCACCAACTGACTGGGGTTGGGTGAAGGCAGAAGGAACATATGAGCCAAATTGGATGACATTGCCGCAAGCATCTAAATCCTGCTACGAGCTCATTTCATGTGGCTGCAGCAAGAGTGGTTGCAGAAAGAACTGCAAATGCAAAGAAGCAGAACTTAAGTGTACAGGCCTCTGCTTCTGTGAGGGAGAATGTGCCAGCTGACTTTGATAGCCCTTATTAAGGGAATTATCATTATTTCCATAGTTAAATATAATACATAATTATATACCATTTAAAAGTTCTTTGATCTGTGTGATGAGCCGAAGCTTTTTTCTTTTCAAAGTACCAGTCACTTTTGATGGGTGGATCTTTGATCCATACATGGAACTTTTTTTTTAGATCTCAAACGAGGTTACTATAACCACACTCTAAGCTAGGGTTGTGGCAATGACTACTTGAGAGAATGTCAACTCAGATTTTGAGGGACCTGATTTTGGCTGCATATAACTTTGGAATAGTTATACCTATGCAAAACTTGTTAGTATTTAAAGAGAGCACACAGAGAGGTCTACCTTTTGAGCTATAATTGAAGTTAATACAATGAATGTAGAAGTTGTGGAGGTTCAAAGTCGTGACCACAAATACAGTCAGTATAAAATGATGTCCCCATTTATTGAGTGCTCCACCACATTGTCTCATTTATTATTGCCCTACATTATGAGACATACTTTTCACCTGAACTTACATGTCATAATACATGTAATAATACCTGTGGAAAAAAAACACATGGCTAGGAGTGGCCCAAGTCTTGTATTCCAATAACCACTGGTGACCATTTTGGAAAATGGCTGCCGTGGTCATCAGAGTGTCAATCTGCAATGTCCCAATATCCAACTTTCTTTGAAATTAAGCTATTAGCCATGCCGCCCCCACACTATACTCTCCACTATATATACTCTCCACTATACTCTCCACTATACTCTCCACTATACTCTCCACTATACTCTCCACTATACTCTCCACTATACTCTCCACTATACTCTCCACTATACTCTCCACTATACTCTCCACTATACTCTCCACTATACTCTACACTATACTCTCCACTATACTCTCCACTATATATACTCTCCACTATACTCTCCACTATATATACTCTCCACTATACTCTCCACTATACTCTCCACTATACTCTCCACTATACTCTCCACTATACTCTCCACTATACTCTCCACTATACTCTCCACTATACTCTCAACTATACTCTACACTATACTCTCCACTATACTCTCCACTATATATACTCTCCACTATACTCTCCACTATATATACTCTCCACTATACTCTCCACTATATATACTCTCCACTATACTCTCCACTATACTCTCCACTATATATACTCTCCACTATACTCTCCACTATACTCTCCACTATACTCTCCACCATATTCTCCACTATACTCTCCACTATACTCTCCACTATATATACTCTCCACTATATATACTCTCCACTATACTCTCCACTATATATACTCTCCACTATACTCTCCACTATACTCTCCACAATACTCTCCACTATACTCTCCACTATACTCTCCACTATATATACTCTCCACTATACTCTCCACTATATATACTCCCTACTATACTCTCCACTATACTCTCCACTATACTTTCCACTATACTCTCCACTATACTCTCCACTATATATACTCTCCACCATACTCTCCACTATACTCTCCACTATACTCTCCACTATATATACTCTCCACTATACTCTCCACTATACTCTCCACTATACTCTCCACTATACTTTCCACTATACTCTCCACTATATATACTCTCCACTATACTCTCCACTATACTCTCCACTATACTCCCCACTATACTCTCCACTATATATACTCTCCACTATACTCTCCACTATACTCTCCACTATATATACTCTCCACTATACTCTCCACTATACTCTCCACTATATATACTCTCCACTATACTCTCCACTATACTCTCCAGTATATATACTCTCCACTATACTCTCCACTATACTCTCCACTATACTCTCCACCATACTCTCCACTATACTCTCCACTATATATACTCTCCACTATACTCTCCACTATACTCTCAACTATACTCTCCACCATACTCTCCACTATACTCTCCACTATACTCTCTACTATATATACTCTCCACTATACTCTCCACTATATATACTCTCCACTATACTCTCCACCATACTCTCCACTATACTCTCCACTATATATACTCTCCACTATACTCTCTACTATATATACTCTCCACTATACTCTCCACTATACTCTCCACTATATATACTCTCCACTACACTCTCCACTATACTCTCCACTATACTCTCCACTATACTCTCCACTATACTCTCCACTATACTCTCCACTATACTCTCCACTATACTCTCCACTATATATACTCTCCACTATACTCTCCACTATACTCTCCACTATACTCTCCACTATACTCTCCACTATATATACTCTCCACTATACTCTCCACTATACTCTCCACTATACTCTCCACTATATATACTCTCCACTATACTCTCCACTATACTCTCCACTATATATACTCTCCACTATACTCTCCACTACACTCTCCACTATACTCTCCACTATACTCTCCACTATACTCTACATTATATACTCTCCACTATACTCTCCACTATATATACTATCCACTATACTCTCCACTATACTCTCCACTATACTTTCCACTATACTCTCCACTATTATATACTCTCCACTATATATACTCTCCACTATACTCTCCACTATACTCTCCACTATATATACTCTCCACTATACTCTCCAGTATACTCTCCACTATACTCTCCACTATACTCCCCACTATATATACTCTCCACTATACTCCCTACTATACTCTCCACCATACTCTCCACTATATATACTCTCCACTATACTCTCCACTATACTCTCCACTATACTCTCCACTATACTCTCCACTATATATACTCTCCACTATACTCTCCACCATACTCTCCACTATATATACTCTCCACTATACCCTCCACTATACTCTCCACTATATATACTCTCCACTATCCTCTCCACTATACTCCCCACTATATATACTCTCTACTATACTCCCCACTATATATACTCTCCACTATACTCTCCAGTATATATACTCTCCACTATACTCTCCACTATACTCTCCACTATACTCTCCACTATATATACTCTCCACTATACTCTCCACTATACTCCCCACTATACTCTCCACTATATATACTCTCCACTATACTCCCCACTATACTCTCTACTATATATACTCTCCACTATACTCTACACTATATATACTCTCCACTATATATACTCTCCACTATACTCTCCACTATACTCTCCACTATACTCTCCACTATACTCTCCACCATACTCTCCACTATACTCTCCACTATACTCTCCACTATATATACTCTCCACTATACTCTCCACTATACTCCCCACTATACTCTCCACTATATATACTCTCCACCATACTCTCCACTATGCTCTCCACTTTACTCTCCACTATATATACTCTCCACTATACTCTCCACTATACTCTCCACTATATATATACTCTCCACTATACTCTCCACTATATATACTCTCCACTATACTCCCCACTATACTCTCTACTATATATACTCTCCACTATACTCTCCACTATACTCTCCATTATACTCTCCACTATACTCTCCACTATACTCTCCACTATATATACTCTCCACTATACTCTCCACTATACTCTCAACCATACTCTCCACTATACTCTCCACTATATATATACTCTCCACTATACTCTCCACTATACTCTCCACTATACTCTCCACTATATATACTCTCCACTATACTCTCCACTATACTCTCCACTATATATACTCTCCACTATACTCTCCACTATACTCTCCACTATATATACTCTCCACTATACTCTCCACTATACTCTCCACTATACTCTCCACTATATATACTCTCCACCATACTCTCCACTATATATACTCTCCACTATACTCTCCACTATACTCTCCACTATACTCTCCACCATACTCTCCACCATATTCTCCACTATACTCTCCACTATACTCTCCACTATACTCTCCACTATATATACTCTCCACTATACTTTCCACTATACTCTCCACTATATATACTCTCCACTATACTCTCCACTATATACACTCTCCACTATACTCTCCACTATACTCTCCACTATATATACTCTCCACTATACTCTCCACTATATATACTCTCCACTATACTTTCCACTATACTCTCCACTATATATACTCTCCACTATACTTTCCACTATACTCTCCACTATATATACTCTCCACTATACTCTCCACTATATATACTCTCCACTATACTCTCCACTATACTCTCCACCATACTCTCCACTATATATACTTTCCACTATACTCTCCACTATACTCTCCACTATACTCTCCACTATATATACTCTCCACTATACTCTCCACTATACTCTCCACTATATATACTCTCCACTATACTCTCCACTATATATACTCTCCACTATACTCTCAACTATACTCTCCACTATACTCTCCACTATACTCTCCACTATATATACTCTCCACTATACTCTCCACTATACTCTCCACTATACTCTCCACTATATATACTCTCCACTATACTCTCCACTATATATACTCTCCACTATACTCTCCACTATACTCTCCACTATACTCTCCACTATACTCTCCACTATATATACTCTCCACTATACTCTCCACTATATATACTCTCCACTATACTCTCCACTATATATACTCTCCACTATACTCTCCACTAAACGTTCCACTATACTCTCCACTATATATACTCTCCACTATACTCTCCACTATACTCTCCACTATACTCTCCACCATATTCTCCACCATACTCTCCACTATACTCTCCACTATATATACTCTCCACTATACTCTCCACTATATTCTCCACTATATATACTCTCCACTATACTCTCCACTATACTCTCCACTATATATACTCTCCACTATACTCTGCACTATATATACTCTCCACTATACTCTCCACTATATATACTCTCCACTATACTCTCCACTATACTCTCCACTATATATACTCTCCACTATACTCTCCACTATACTCTCCACTATACTCTCCACTATACTATCCACTATATATACTCTCCACTATACTCTCCACTATATATACTCTCCACTATACTCTCCACTATATATACTCTCCACTAAACTCTCCACTATACTCTCCACTATACTCTCCACTATATATACTCTCCACTATACTCTCCACTATATATACTCTCCACTATACTCTCCACTATATATACTCTCCACTATACTCTCCACTATATATACTCTCCACTATACTCTCCACTATACTCTCCACTATACTCTCCACACCATATTCTCCACCATACTCTCCACTATACTCTCCACTATATATTCTCTCCACTATACTCTCCACTATACTTTCCACTATACTCTCCACTATACTCTCCACTATATATACTCTCCACTATACTCTCCACTATATATACTCTCCACTGTACTCTCCACTATACTCTCCACTATACTCCCTACTATACTCTCCACTACACTCTCCACTATATATATATACTCTCCACTATACTCTCCACTATACTCTCCACTATACTTTCTACTATACTCTCCACTATATATACACTCTCCACTATACTCTCCACTATACTCTCCACTATACTCTCCACTATACTTTCCACTATACTCTCCACTATATATATACTCTCCACTATACTCTCCACTATACTCTCCACTATACTCTCCACTATACTCTATATATACTCTCCACTATACTCTCCACTATATATACTCTCCACTATACTCTCCACTATACTCTCCACTATATATACTCTCCACTATACTCTCCACTATACTCTCCACTATATATACTCTCCACCATACTCTCCACTATACTCTCCACTATATATACTCTCCACTATACTCTCCACTATATATACTCTCCACTATACTCTCCACTATACTCTCCTCTATATATACTCTCCACCATACTCTCCACTATACTCTCCACCACACTCTCCACCAGACTCTCCACCATACTCTCCACTATACTCCCCACCATACTCTCCACTATACTCTCCACTATACTCTGCCCCTCACAAGTCTGCCCTCTGCAATTTCTAAATGGAATACCCAACTGAAATTAGGCCTGAGGCTAATATGCTTGGGCATAATAGGTATATGACAAGTTATGTAAAATAAATTTTGATCATATTACTGGATAAAAATCTCACTGGCTAAAAAAATGCAATTAAACACAAAAAAGTATGACGCATGTCCAGTACAAACATACTTCACTATCCACTGAAGCTGCTGACTAAGCTCAGCACACATTTGGCTGCCTCCAGGAGTGTATTTTGGTAATAAGAAGACACTCCTACAGATTCACTTTTGAATCCTCTCACATGCTGCAGTATTGAACTCTTAACTTCACATGAACTTTCATTTTTCACAATACTGAGCATAATTTTGAGCACGATAGATAGCAACATAGCCTCAGGCCTGTATAACTGATCCTTCAAAGACATGTTATTAGGGCCCGGCCGGCCCCAACAGAGTGACAACCTTGACATGGCAAGGTGTGACTCTATGCTGTGAGCAGGCACCTCAGGTGCAGGAACTTCCATGACCCCGATTAAGAACCTACTGAGCATGCACACATACACACACTAGCATATGATTGGACAAGCGTATACTTAAGGTATAGTGTACTTAATCATATTTGGTCATATGTGAGCTCGGCCTGGCAGCTAAGAGACCCAGGCCAGGCACTGTGTGGAGTAGTGTGAAGTAGAGTAGTGTGAGGTGGAGTAGCATGAGGTGGAGTTGCGTGAGGTGGAGTAGCGTGAGGTGGAGTAGCGTGAGGTGGAGTAGTGTGAGGTGGAGTAGTGTGAGGTGGAGTAGCGTGAGGTGGAGTAGCGTGAGGTGGAGTAGCGTGATGTGGAGTAGCGTGAGGTGGAGCAGCGTGAGTTGGAGCAGCGTGAGTTGGAGCAGCGTGAGGTGGGGCAGTGTGAGGTGGAGCGGTGTGAGGTGGAGCGGTGTGAGGTGGAGCGGTGTGAGGTGGAGCGGTGTGAGATGGAGCGGTGTGAGGGTGGAGCGGTGTGAGGTGGAGCGGTGTGAGGTGGGCAGTGTGAGTTGGAGCAGTGTGAGGTGGAGCAGTGTGAGGTGGAGCAGTGTGAGGTGGAGCAGTGTGAGGTGGAGCAGTGTGAGGTGGAGTGGTGTGAGGTGGAGCGGTGTGAGGTGGAGCGGTGTGAGGTGGGGCAGTGCGAGGTGGAGCAGTGTGAGGTGGAGCGGCGTGAGGTGGAGCGGCGTGAGGTGGAGCGGTGTGAGGTGGGGCAGTGCGAGGTGGAGCGGTGTGAGGTGGGGCAGTGCGAGGTGGAGCGGCGTGAGGTGGAGCGGTGTGAGGTGGGGCAGTGCGAGGTGGAGCGGTGTGAGGTGGAGCGGTGTGTGGTGGGGCAGTGCGAGGTGGGGCAGTGCGAGGTGGAGCAGTGTGAGGTGGGGCAGTGCGAGGTGGAGCGGCGTGAGATGGAGCGGCGTGAGGTGGACCGAAGTGAAATTGTAGAATTACGTTGCCAGCTACAGAAGACTTGAACTAGTAGGTTAGGCTACTGCCCTTCCGGCCAGCTGCTACAAATAGAAATGGCTGTGGCATAACACATTTGCATTGTTACAATACAAACCAACTACATTTTCAGACAATTGCTCACCTCAAATTACAAGTTGTTTCTGGTAGAGACATCTCCAAGCAAATATGAACTAGTCCAACGTCAAAGCTTTACACGTCATATTTCAACCAATTTATTTATCACCTCTGTTGATTAACACTTCCTTCAACTTCCCTGCAGTTGCTCAGCTAGAACCACCAGAACCCTAAGCAGTTGCTCAGCCAAAACCACCAGAACCCTAAGCATGATCATTTCAAATACCTACACATGTCTGGGCCTTGAAATAGTCGTAGAGCAGATATGTATGTGTATATTTGTCTTTCTCTACATGTTTCAGCATTGTTTGAATGTGTCAGTCGTCAGCTTACAATTGTCTGTTCAATGCAAGCTGTTCTAGTCTGATGAGCTCAAGAGTGCTTCTTCACTATTTCCTGATGGCATTTAGAGAACAAATGCTTCAGCCTTGATGCTCACAATACCCATACTTGGGCATACTAACAATAGTGACAGAACTAACAGAACTACAGCAAAAATGGAGCCGGGAGAAGCTCTTGTACCAGCACCTAAAATGCCTTTTTGGGGCCTTCTCACCTGAACCATATTCTCGCCTGGACCATATTCTCACTTATATTCTCACCTGAACCATATTTTCACTTATATTCTCACTATTCTCACCTGAACCATAATTATTCTCATAGTGTAATACAATGTTTGCATAACTATATAGTGTAATACAATGTTTGCATACCTATATAGTGTAATACAATGTTTTATAGTGTAATACAATGTTTGCATAACTATATAGTGTAATGCAATGTTTGCATAACTATATAGTGTAATACAATGTTTGCATAACTATATAGTGTAATACAATGTTTGCATAACTATATAGTGTAATACAATGTTTTATAGTGTAATACAATGTTTGCATAACTATATAGTGTAATGCAATGTTTGCATAACTATATAGTGTAATACAATGTTTGCATAACTATATATAGTATAATACAATGTTTGCATAACTATATAGTGTAATACAATGTTTGCATAACTATATAGTGTAATACAATGTTTGCATAACTATATAGTGTAATACAATGTTTTATAGTGTAATGCAATGTTTGCATAACTATATAGTGTAATACAATGTTTTATAGTGTAATACAATGTTTGCGTAACTATAAACTATATAGTGTAATGCAATGTTTGCATAACTATATAGTGTAATACAATGTTTGCATAACTATATATAGTATAATACAATGTTTGCATAACTATATATAGTGTAATACAATGTTTGCATAACTATATAGTGTAATACAATGTTTGCATAACTATATAGTGTAATGCAATGTTTGCATAACTATATAGTGTAATGCATAACTAGTGTAATGCAATGTTTGCATAACTATATTAGTGTAAATGCAATGTTTGCATAACTATCAATGTTTGCATAACTATATAGTGTAATGCAGTGTTTGTGTAACTATATAGTGTAATACCATGCTTGCATAACTATATAGTGTAATACAATGTTTGTGTAACTATATAGTGTAATACAATGTTTGCATAACTATAGTGTAATGCAATGTTTGCATAACTATAGTGTAATACAATGTTTGCATACCTATATAGTGTAATACAATGTTTTATAGTGTAATACAATGTTTGCATAACTATATAGTGTAATGCAATGTTTGCATAAGTATAGTGTAATACAATGTTTGCATAACTATATAGTGTAATACAATGTTTGCCTAACTATATAGTGTAATACAATGTTTTATAGTGTAATACAATGTTTGCATAACTATATAGTGTAATGCAATGTTTGCATAACTATATAGTGTAATACAATGTTTGCATAACTATATATAGTATAATACAATGTTTGCATAACTATATAGTGTAATACAATGTTTGCATAACTATATAGTGTAATACAATGTTTGCATAACTATAGTGTAATACAATGTTTTATAGTGTAATGCAATGTTTGCATAACTATATAGTGTAATACAATGTTTTATAGTGTAATACAATGTTTGCATAACTATATAGTGTAATGCAATGTTTGCATAACTATATATAGTGTAATGCAATGTTTGCATAACTATATAGTGTAATGCAATGTTTGCATAACTATATATAGTGTAATACAATGTTTGCATAACTATATAGTGTAATACAATGTTTGCATAACTATATAGTGCAATACAATGTTTTATAGTGTAATGCAATGTTTGCATAACTATATATAGTGCAATACAATGTTTGCATAACTATATATAGTGTAATACAATGTTTGCATAACTATATAGTGTAATGCAATGTTTGCATAACTATATAGTGTAATGCAATGTTTGCATAACTGTTTGCATAAATATAGTGTAATGCAATGTTTGCATAACTATCAATGTTTGCATAACTAGTGTAATGCAGTGTTTGTGTAACTATATAGTGTAATACCATGTTTGCATAACTATATAGTGTAATACAATGTTTGCATAACTATAGTGTAATGCAATGTTTGTGTAACTATAATAAGTATAATAAAATGTTTGCATAACTATATAGTGTAATGCAATGTTTGCATAACTATATAGTGTAATACAATGTTTGTGTAACTATATAGTGTAATACAATGTTTGCATAACTATATAGTGTAATGCAATGTTTGCATAACTATATAGTGTAATACAATGTTTGCATAACTATATAGTACAATGCAATGTTTGCATAACTATATAGTGCAATACAATGTTTGCATAACTATATAGTGTAATGCAATGTTTGCATAGCAATACAATGTTTGTGTAACTATATAGTGTAATACAATGTTTGTGTATATAACTATATAAAGGTTTGTATAAATAAATACAATGTTCAACTGTATACAATGTCTATTAATAAAGTAATACAGTGTTTGGTTAATTCTAAATATAGAACTGTATACAATGTTTGGTTAATTATAGATAACTCTATACAACCTTTGGTCAATTATAGATATAGAACTCTATACATGTAAATGTTTGAAATGTTTGAACTATCATGTATACAATGTTTGCTAATAATACATGTTTGGTTGTGAGTGAAGTGTGTTGCTTCGCTAGGCCTTTTTGGGGCTCCTTGTGCAAGTTCCAAGCCACCAAAGTATGTGGCATCTAGCTCATGTCTAGGCAGCTGCCATTAGCTACATCCCTTTCAGCGTGCATCAGCACAACCCTGACATCAAATAGAGGAAAATACAGGGGGAGGGAATCTATAATTAAGAAAGAAAATACAGGGGGAGGGAATCTATAATTAAGAAAGAAAATACAGGAAATAGGAGAGAGAGAGAGGAAGGTGTGGTTGAGTTCTATATTATGCTATGACCAGAGCCTCTCCACTGGAACAGCTGAATGGAGATTGCCTGCAGGGGAGGAAAGAGCAGAAATCGATCACAGAATTGCTGCACCAACTCACTAGACCAAATGCTGCCAGGCCACGATCAACACACAATTACCTTGATCCAGGGACAAAGGAGAGATGCCTAGCTTGTAAGAAGGTATCGGAAGCAAGCTCCAAGTTCTTGACAAAGACAAGCAGCTCGCATAGATTAGTTAGCCGAGGTGTGAGAGAGCTCTGCTCTGCCCCTTCACGAACGGTGCTTGTGGCTTTATCTGAAGGGAAGTAAATTACCATACCATATACAGACTTGTATTATAATGAGGAAATTATTTGTGTAATTACAGAATTTTTAAATTTAAAATGATTTTTCTTTCAATAGCGGCAGACCAAATGCTAAGTTTCAGTCAAATTCAAGACAATTGTCTCAAAGAGAGTTGACTGCAAGACAGTGTCTCAATACAGCTGTCTCAGTCTATCTTCAAGATAGTCCATTGCTTATATGTAAAATGTAAGGGGTTAAGTGGCGAGGGAAGGTGTGATGGAGAAAGAGAGAAAAACCCATTGCCAGCCATTGTCCTACACCGTAACTATCACTGCATTAGCCATAGTCACTGCATAGCTCTAGCCATAGTCCTATCAAACCT
Source organism: Cladorhizidae sp. MBARI D1340-BT2 (assembly GCA_028752905.1). Lineage (NCBI taxonomy): Eukaryota > Metazoa > Porifera > Demospongiae > Poecilosclerida > Cladorhizidae > Cladorhizidae sp. MBARI D1340-BT2. The sequence continues at coordinate 49,821,235 of JAQNBH010000006.1, forward strand.
CTACAGCTAGAGCACATTGATCAGCTGAGTTAAGGCAGTATCACACTTCCACCAAATTAGAGTTCGGAGTCTCCAGGGTCCAAGGCCAGAACATTACACTGCTCCAGACCATGGCCAGTCCAAGGCCAGAACATTACACTGCTCCAGACCATGGCCAGTCCAAGGCCAGAACATTACACTGCTCCAGACCATGGCCAGTCCAAGGCCAGAACATTTTGGGATAGCTAGCATAAGGTCAACTGAGCAACTGTTTGTGTCCATCTCCCTAAAGCAGGGATTCTCAACCAGGGGTAAATGATGGAGGAATGGTTGAGAATCCTTGCCCTAAAGCATTGCTTCTCTCTAACAACTTCTTCCACTTCCACAAGAAAGAGCAGGTTTGGTAAGCACTAATTCACAACATGAGGAAGAATGCCGAGTAGAAGAGGATAATGATTCTGTGAAACTCAATGCAAAAACACACAACAAGTTGGATGGGCCGGAGCATCTTTATGTGAGGCCATCTAGGAATAACTACCTTCAAGCAACAGTTGGTCCCACATGGCATAGCTTGTCTATTTGATGACCAGCTACAGCACACAGTTCACCACACACATGCACAGGCATTAGCCAACCTTTCAATGTTATCAGCTTGGCTTCGTTCTCATAGAACATCTTGAACACTTTATGCAACTCTCTCTCCAGAACCATATCCCCACGCTGGGCCAACACCTTGATCGCTCTAGTTGCGAATGAAGAGAGAGGGAGGGGGGATTAAAATATGAGAGAGGTAGGGATTAAAATGAGAGAGGGAGGGGTTAAAATATGAGAGAGGGAGGGATTAAAATGAGAGAGGGAAGGATTAAAATAGAGAGGGAGGATTAAAATATGAGAGGGAGGGATTAAAATATGAGAGAGGGAGGGGTTAAAATATGAGAGGGAGGGATTAAAATGAGGGTTAAAATATGAGAGAGGGAGGGATTAAAACGAGAGGGAGGGATTAAAATGAGAGAGGGGGTTAAAATATGAGAGAGGGAGGGATTAAAATGAGAGAGGGAGGGGTTAAAATATGAGAGAGGGAGGGATTAAAATGAGAGAGGGAGGGGTTAAAATATGAGAGGGAGGGATTAAAATGAATGGGAGGGATTAAAATATAGAGAGGGAGGGATTAAAATATAGAGAAGGAGTGATTAAAATATGAGAGGGAGGGGTTAAAATATGAGAGGGAGGGATTAAAATGAGGGTTAAAATATGAGAGAGGGAGGGATTAAAGGGAGGGATTAAAACGAGAGGGAGGGATTAAAATGAGAGGGAGGGATTAAAATACGAGAGAGGGAGGGATTAAAATATGAGAGGGAGTGGTTAAAATACGAGAGGGAGGGATTAAAATATGAGAGGGAGGGATTAAAATATGAGAGAAAGGGAGGGTTAAAATGAGAGGGTGGGATTAAAATGGTAAAATATGAGAGGGAGGGGTTAAAATATGAGAGAGGGAGGGGTTAAAATATGAGAGAGGGAGGGATTAAAATGAGAGGGAGGGATTAAAATTAGAGAGGGACGGGTTAAAATGAGAGGGAGGGGTTAAAATATGAGAGAGGGAGGGATTAAAATGAGAGAGGGAGGGATTAAAATGAGAGAGGGAGGGGTTAAAATATGAGAGGGAGGGATTAAAATATGAGAGAGGGAGGGGTGAGAGAGGGAGGGATTAAAATATGAGAGCATGTGGAGAGAGGGAATTAAAGTTATGGTATAAATTAGTGAAAAGAGGGAACTAGTTGTGTACATACAAAGATATGTTAAAATTTGGTAAAGAAAGGGTTAATTTGTGACAAGAAGAAAGTTAAATCATATAAGACAGAGTTAAAATTGTGAACGAAGGGCATTAAATGGAGGCATAGAGGATTTAAATAGCCTGAACTGGTGGAAAGAGGGGGTTAAAATTGTGAAGAAGAGAAAGTTTAGTTTAAATTATAAATATATAGAAGGGCTAAATTTATTGTGAAATTTATTGTGAAGAGAGGAGAGGATTAAACTAGGGGTTATCTCTTTATGGTTGGAACCATATAGAGAGTTTAGGCGTTGCAATTTTCCTAAGAGCCAAAAAAAAACAGTAAGTGATGTTACCTACAATGAGCATGCACCAGGTAAGGGGTCATCTCTTACTAAGGCAACCTACAATGAACATGCACCAGGTAAGGGGTCATCTCTTACTAAGGCAAGTGATGTTACCTACAATGAGCATGCACCAGGTAAGGGGTTATCTCTTACTAAGGCAAGTGTTAACCTACAATGAACATGCACCAGGTAAGGGATCATCACTTACTAAGGCACGCGTTAACCTACAATGAGCATGCACCAGGTAAGGGGTCATCTCTTACTAAGGCAAATGTTAAGCATGTACCAGGTAAGGGGTCATCTCTTACTAAGGCAAGTGTTAAACCTACAATGAACATGCATCAGGTAAGGGGTCATCTCTTACTAAGGCAAATGTTAACCTACAATGAATTAACCTACAATGAACATGCACCAGGTAAGGGGTCATCTCTTCTAAGGCAAGTGATGTTACCTACAATGAACATGCACCAGGTAAGGGGTCATCTTTTAGGAAGAGCAGATCCAACAGGAACCAATCTGTCACGAGGGGCAATATTTCTCTCGGTTAAGGTCAGCCACCAGTGACCATGTTTGCATGCACACATGTGCTGGCATGTACACGTATCTTGATATGAATAATTCTGGTTAGAATTGAAACACCTCCCATGAAAAACTAACGGCAGCAGCAGAATTAGGACTAGGAGACTCTATCAGGTTGGGCTGTGATGTATACCTGCCTAGAGTCAGAGGTGTCTTCATCACCTGAGGACTATCAGGTGGGCTGTGATGTACTAGCTGCCTAGAGTCAGAGGTGTCTTCATCACCTGAGGACTCTATCAGGTGGGCTGTGATGTACTAGCTGCCTAGAGTCAGAGGTGCCTTCATCACCTGAGGACTCTATCAGGTGGGCTGTGATGTACTAGCTGCCTAGAGTCAGAGGTGCCTTCATCACCTGAGGACTCTATCAGGTGGGCTGTGATGTACTACCTGTCTAGAGTCAGAGGTGCCTTCATCACCTGAGGACTCTATCAGGTGGGCTGTGATGTACTAGCTGCCTAGAGTCAGAGGTGCCTTCATCACCTGAGGACTCTATCAGGTGGGCTGTGATGTACTAGCTGCCTAGAGTCAGAGGTGTCTTCATCACCTGAGGACTCCATCAGGTGGGCTGTGATGTACTACCTGCCTAGAGTCAGAGGTGCCTTCATCACCTGAGGACTCTATCAGGTGGGCTGTGATGTACTAGCTGCCTAGAGTCAGCTTTACCAAAGACCGTACATAGGCAGGCCACAAGCTGGTGGTCAGACATGGTGCACGCGGACATGTGTGTGTGTGTGTGTGTGTGTGATATTGTGTGCACATGTGTGTGTGATATTGTGTGCACATGTGTGTGTGATATTGTGTGCACGCATGTGTGTGATATTGTGTGCACATGTGTGTGTGTGATATTGTGTGCACATGTGTGTGTGATATTGTGTGCACATGTGTGATATTGTGTGCACATGTGTGTGATATTGTGTGCATGCATGTGTGTGTGATATTGTGTGCACGTGTGTGTGTGATATTGTGTGCACATGTGTGTGTGATATTGTGTGCACATGTGTGTATGTGATATTGTGTGCACATGTGTGTGTGACATGTGTGCATGCATGTGTGTGTGTGATATTGTGTGCACATGTGTGTGTGTGTGATATTGTGTGCACATGTGTATGTGTGTGATATTGTGTGCACATGTGTGTGTGTGACATGTGTGCATGCATGTGTGTGTGTGATATTGTGTGCACATGTGTGTGTGTGTGACATGTGTGTGTGTGACATGTGTGTGTGTGACATGTGTGCATGCATGAGTGTGTGTGACGTGTGCATGCATGTGTGTGTGTGTGTGTCATGCATGTGTGTGTGTGTGTGTAATAATTTGTCAGTGAAAAGAAGAAGGAAGTTGGAGAGGTGTTGATGGCATTTCTCTGCTGATACATTTAGCCCAACCTGCTCTATTATATGCAATCATCACCTACTCCAGCTAAATAGAGTGTAGTCACCTACTCCAGCTAAATAGAGTGTAGTCATGCTGAGCATGCAGAAATGACCTGAGTTGACAATGGATACTTCTTGTCAAGATTGTCATGAAGCTCTTGCCACGGACATCCAGGTGTTGCTGGCGAGCTAATCTCATGCAGCGTAACACAGTCCTGTTACATGTTACATGCTGTTCTGAGCTGGATTCAGCAACATTATTAACCAAGCCAGAGAGTCCCATTAGGTTTGAACATAAACACTTACAGAGAGACAGGCTTGCAGCCGGTAGAAGTATCCGGCAATGAGCTGCTGCAACTACAGACAAAAGACAGATAGATAAATACAAGTTGAATCAACAAATCTCCACTGAGGGCTTGCTGTGGAGCATAGCTACCTCATAAACACAGCTACAGACACACTGAGGGCTTGCTGTGGAGCATAGCTACCTCATAAACACAGCTACAGACACACTGAGGGCTTGCTGTGGAGCATTGCTGCCTCATAAACACAGCTACAGACACACTGAGGGCTTGCTGTGGAGCATAGCTGCCTCATAAACACAGCTACAGACACACTGAGGGCTTGCTGTGGAGCATAGCTACCTCATAAACACAGCTACAGACACACTGAGGGCTTGCTGTGGAGCATAGCTGCCTCATAAACACAGCTACAGACACACTGAGGGCTTGCTGTGGAGCATAGCTGCCTCATAAACACAGCTACAGACACACTGAGGGCTTGCTGTGGAGCATAGCTGCCTCATAAACACAGCTACAGACACACTGAGGGCTTGCTGTGGAGCATAGCTACCTCATAAACACAGCTACAGACACACTGAGGGCTTGCTGTGGAGCATAGCTGCCTCATAAACACAGCTACAGACACACTGAGGGCTTGCTGTAGAGCATAGCTACCTCATAAACACAGCTACAGACACACTGAGGGCTTGCTGTGGAGCATAGCTGCCTCATAAACACAGCTACAGACACACTGAGGGCTTGCTGTGGAGCATAGCTACCTCATAAACACAGCTACAGACACACTGAGGGCTTGCTGTGGAGCATAGCTACCTCATAAACACAGCTACAGACACACTGAGGGCTTGCTGTGGAGCATAGCTACCTCATAAACACAGCTACAGACACACTGAGGGCTTGCTGTGGAGCATAGCTGCCTCATAAACACAGCTACAGACACACTGAGGGCTTGCTGTGGAGCATAGCTGCCTCATAAACACAGCTACAGACACACTGAGGGCTTGCTGTGGAGCATAGCTGCCTCATAAACACAGCTACAGACACACTGAGGGCTTGCTGTGGAGCATAGCTACCTCATAAACACAGCTACAGACACACTGAGGGCTTGCTGTGGAGCATAGCTGCCTCATAAACACAGCTACAGACACACTGAGGGCTTGCTGTGGAGCATAGCTGCCTCATAAACACAGCTACAGACACACTGAGGGCTTGCTGTGGAGCATAGCTACCTCATAAACACAGCTACAGACACACTGAGGGCTTGCTGTGGAGCATAGCTACCTCATAAACACAGCTATCATAAACACAGCTACAGACACACTGAGGGCTTGCTGTGGAGCATAGCTACCTCATAAACACAGCTACAGACACACTGAGGGCTTGCTGTGGAGCATAGCTGCCTCATAAACACAGCTACAGACACACTGAGGGCTTGCTGTGGAGCATAGCTGCCTCATAAACACAGCTACAGACACACTGAGGGCTTGCTGTGGAGCATAGCTGCCTCATAAACACAGCTACAGACACACTGAGGGCTTGCTGTGGAGCATAGCTACCTCATAAACACAGCTACAGACACACTGAGGGCTTGCTGTGGAGCATAGCTACCTCATAAACACAGCTACAGACACACTGAGGGCTTGCTGTGGAGCATAGCTGCCTCATAAACACAGCTACAGACACACTGAGGGCTTGCTGTGGAGCATAGCTGCCTCATAAACACAGCTACAGACACACTGAGGGCTTGCTGTGGAGCATAGCTGCCTCATAAACACAGCTACAGACACACTGAGGGCTTGCTGTGGAGCATAGCTACCTCATAAACACAGCTACAGACACACTGAGGGCTTGCTGTGGAGCATAGCTGCCTCATAAACACAGCTACAGACACACTGAGGGCTTGCTGTAGAGCATAGCTACCTCATAAACACAGCTACAGACACACTGAGGGCTTGCTGTGGAGCATAGCTGCCTCATAAACACAGCTACAGACACACTGAGGGCTTGCTGTGGAGCATAGCTACCTCATAAACACAGCTACAGACACACTGAGGGCTTGCTGTGGAGCATAGCTGCCTCATAAACACAGCTACAGACACACTGAGGGCTTGCTGTGGAGCATAGCTACCTCATAAACACAGCTACAGACACACTGAGGGCTTGCTGTGGAGCATAGCTACCTCATAAACACAGCTACAGACACACTGAGGGCTTGCTGTGGAGCATAGCTACCTCATAAACACAGCTACAGACACACTGAGGGCTTGCTGTGGAGCATAGCTACCTCATAAACACAGCTACAGACACACTGAGGGCTTGCTGTGGAGCATAGCTGCCTCATAAACACAGCTACAGACACACTGAGGGCTTGCTGTGGAGCATAGCTGCCTCATAAACACAGCTACAGACACACTGAGGGCTTGCTGTGGAGCATAGCTACCTCATAAACACAGCTACAGACACACTGAGGGCTTGCTGTGGAGCATAGCTGCCTCATAAACACAGCTACAGACACACTGAGGGCTTGCTGTGGAGCATAGCTACCTCATAAACACAGCTACAGACACACTGAGGGCTTGCTGTGGAGCATAGCTACCTCATAAACACAGCTACAGACACACTGAGGGCTTGCTGTGGAGCATAGCTACCTCATAAACACAGCTACAGACACACTGAGGGCTTGCTGTGGAGCATAGCTACCTCATAAACACAGCTACAGACACACTGAGGGCTTGCTGTGGAGCATAGCTACCTCATAAACACAGCTACAGACACACTGAGGGCTTGCTGTGGAGCATAGCTGCCTCATAAACACAGCTACAGACACACTGAGGGCTTGCTGTGGAGCATAGCTGCCTCATAAACACAGCTACAGACACACTGAGGGCTTGCTGTGGAGCATAGCTACCTCATAAACACAGCTACAGACACACTGAGGGCTTGCTGTGGAGCATAGCTGCCTCATAAACACAGCTACAGACACACTGAGGGCTTGCTGTGGAGCATAGCTACCTCATAAACACAGCTACAGACACACTGAGGGCTTGCTGTGGAGCATAGCTACCTCATAAACACAGTTACAGACACACTGAGGGCTTGCTGTGGAGCATAGCTACCTCATAAACACAGCTACAGACACACTGAGGGCTTGCTGTGGAGCATAGCTGCCTCATAAACACAGCTACAGACACACTGAGGGCTTGCTGTGGAGCATAGCTGCCTCATAAACACAGCTACAGACACACTGAGGGCTTGCTGTGGAGCATAGCTACCTCATAAACACAGCTACAGACACACTGAGGGCTTGCTGTGGAGCATAGCTACCTCATAAACACAGCTACAGACACACTGAGGGCTTGCTGTGGAGCATAGCTACCTCATAAACACAGCAACAGACACACTGAGGGCTTGCTGTGGAGCATAGCTACCTCATAAACACAGCTACAGACACACTGAGGGCTTGCTGTGGAGCATAGCTGCCTCATAAACACAGCTACAGACACACTGAGGGCTTGCTGTGGAGCATAGCTACCTCATAAACACAGCTACAGACACACTGAGGGCTTGCTGTGGAGCATAGCTACCTCATAAACACAGCTACAGACACACTGAGGGCACCACTATAGTGAACTGGCATGGATACAATATAGTATCCTTGTGTGGCACCACCCTAGTGAACTGGCATGGATACAATATAGTATCCTTGTGTGGCACCACCCCTAGTGAACTGGCATGGATACAATACAGTATCCTTGTGTGGCACCACCCTAGTGAACTGGCATGGATACAATACAGTATCCTTGTGTGGCACCACCCTAGTGAACTGGCATGGATACAACATAGTATCCTTGTGTGGCACCACCCTAGTGAACTGGCATGGATACAATACAGTATCCTTGTGTGGCACCACCCTAGTGAACTGGCATGGATACAATATAGTATCCTTGTGTGGCACCGCTATAGTGAACTGGCATGGATACAATATAGTATCCTTGTGTGGCACCACCCTAGTGAACTGGCATGGATACAATATAGTTTCCTTGTGTGGCACCACCCCTAGTGAACTGGCATGGATACAATATACAATACAGTATCCTTGTGTGGCACCACTATAGTGAACTGGCATGGATACAATATAGTATCCTTGTGTGGCACCACTCTAGTGAACTAGCACGGATATAGCTGTTTAGCTGCAAGTTACTGTATGAGGTGTGTGGACGGAAAAAAGCTCATTGGAGCCCTGAAGAGCTGTTTAACTTGCAGCTGGCGTCTGCAGTCGGGTTATGTAGCTAGCTAGTCGTGTTCTAGGCTGCCCAGGGAGTGAAGGCTCCTTATATTTGGTTTGATCCCAATTTCAAAATGGTGGAGAGCAACAACAACCAAAAGCTCACCTCAGCTAAAACTCACAGCAGCAGCTTCTTAGCTGCTAAGTAGGCGTTGCATCATTGCTAAGGCAGCAAGCTAGTTTGTCACGTAGCAAGCTAGTTTGTCAGGTAGCAAGCTAGTTTGTCAGGTAGCAAGCTAGTTTGTCAGGTAGCAAACTAGTTTGTCACGTAGCAAGCTAGTTTGTCAGGTAGCAAGCTAGTTTGTCAGGTAGCAAGCTAGTTTGTCAGGTAGCAAGCTAGTTTGTCAGGTAGCAAGCTAGTTTGTCAGGTAGCAAGCTAGTTTGTCAGGTACCATGTAGTTTGTCAAGTAGCAAGCTAGTTTGTCAGGCAGCAAGCTAGTTTGTCAGGCAGCAAGCTAGTTTGTCAGGTAGCAAGCTAGTTTGTCAGGTAGCAAGCTAGTTTGTCAGGTAACATGTAGTTTGTCAGGTAGCAAGCTAGTTTGTCAGGCAGCAAGCTAGTTTGTCAGGCAGCAAGCTAGTTTGTCAGGTAGCAAGCTAGTTAGTCAGGTAGCAAGCTAGTTTGTCAGGTAGCAAGCTAGTTTGTCAGGTAACATGTAGTTTGTCAGGTAGCAAGCTAGTTTGTCAGGTAGCAAGCTAGTTTGTCAGGTAACATGTAGTTTGTCAGGCAGCAAGCTAGTTTGTCAGGTAACATGTAGTTTGTCAGGCAGCAAGCTAGTTTGTCAGGTACCATGTAGTTTGTCAGGTAGCAAGCTAGTTTGTCAGGCAGCAAGTTAGTTTGTCAGGTAGCAAGCTAGTTTGTCACGTAGCAAGCTAGTTTGTCAGGTAGCAAGCTAGTTTGTCAGGTAGCAAGCTAGTTTGTCAGGTAGCAAGCTAGTTTGTCAGGCAGCAAGCTAGTTTGTCAGGTAGCAAGCAGGTAGCAAGCTAGTTTGTCAGGTAGCAAGCTAGTTTGTCACGTAGCAAGCTAGTTTATCAGGTAGCAAGCTAGTTTGTCAAGTAGCAAGCTAGTTTGTCAGGCAGCAAGCTAGTTTGTCAGGCAGCAAGCTAGTTTGTCAGGTAGCAAGCTAGTTTGTCAGGTAGCAAGCTAGTTTGTCAGGTAACATGTAGTTTGTCAGGTAGCAAGCTAGTTTGTCAGGCAGCAAGTTAGTTTATCAGGCAGCAAGCTAGTTTGTTAGGTAGCAAACTAGTTTGTCAGGTAGCAAGCTAGTTAGTCAGGTAGCAAGCTAGTTTGTCAGGTAACAAGCTAGTTTGTCAGGTAACATGTAGTTTGTCAGGTAGCAAGCTAGTTTGTCACGTAGCAAGCTAGTTTGTCAGGTAACATGTAGTTTGTCAGGCAGCAAGCTAGTTTGTCAGGTAGCAAGCTAGTTTGTCAGGTAACATGTAGTTTGTCAGGCAGCAAGCTAGTTTGTCAGGTACCATGTAGTTTGTCAGGTAGCAAGCTAGTTTGTCAGGCAGCAAGTTAGTTTGTCAGGTAGCAAGCTAGCTTGTCACGTAGCAAGCTAGTTTGTCAGGTAGCAAGCTAGTTTGTCAGGTAGCAAGCTAGTTTGTCAGGTAGCAAGCTAGTTTGTCAGGTAACAAGCTAGTTTGTCAGGCAGCAAGCTAGTTTGTCAGGTAGCAAGCTAGTTTATCACGTAGCAAGCTAGTTTGTCAGGTAGCAAGCTAGTTTGTCAGGTAGCAAGCTAGTTTGTCAGGTAGCAAGCTAGTTTGTCAGGTAGCAAGCTAGTTTGTCAGGTAGCAAGCTAGTTTGTCAGGTAGCAAGCTAGTTTGTCAGGTAGCAAGCTAGTTTGTCAGGTAGCAAGCTAGTTTGTCAGGTAACAAGCTAGTTTGTCAGGCAGCAAGCTAGTTTGTCAGGTAGCAAGCTAGTTTGTCAGGTAGCAAGCTAGTTTGTCACGTAGCAAGCTAGTTTATCAGGTAGCAAGCTAGTTTGTCAGGTAGAGCAAGCTAGTTTGTCAGGTAACAAGCTAGTTTGTCAGGCAGCAAGCTAGTTTGTCAGGTAGCAAGCTAGTTTGTCAGGCAGCAAGCTAGTTTGTCAGGTAGTAAGCTAGTTTGTCAGGTAGAGCAAGCTAGTTTGTCAGGTAACAAGCTAGTTTGTCAGGTAGCAAGCTAGTTTGTCACGTAGCAAGCTAGTTTGTCAGGTAGCAAGCTAGTTTGTCAGGTAGCAAGCTAGTTTGTCAGGTAGCAAGCTAGTTTGTCAGGTAACAAGCTAGTTTGTCAGGCAGCAAGCTAGTTTGTCAGGTAGCAAGCTAGTTTGTCAGGTAGCAAGCTAGTTTGTCAGGTAGCAAGCTAGTTTGTCAGGTTGCAAGCTAGTTTGTCAGGTAGCAAGCTAGTTTGTCAGGTAGCAAGCTAGTTTGTCAGGTAGCAAGCTAGTTTGTCAGGTAACAAGCTAGTTTGTCAGGCAGCAAGCTAGTTTGTCAGGTAGCAAGCTAGTTTGTCAGGTAGCAAGCTAGTTTGTCACGTAGCAAGCTAGTTTATCAGGTAGCAAGCTAGTTTGTCAGGTAGAGCAAGCTAGTTTGTCAGGTAACAAGCTAGTTTGTCAGGCAGCAAGCTAGTTTGTCAGGTAGCAAGCTAGTTTGTCAGGCAGCAAGCTAGTTTGTCAGGTAGTAAGCTAGTTTGTCAGGTAGAGCAAGCTAGTTTGTCAGGTAACAAGCTAGTTTGTCAGGTAGCAAGCTAGTTTGTCACGTAGCAAGCTAGTTTGTCAGGTAGCAAGCTAGTTTGTCAGGTAGCAAGCTAGTTTGTCAGGTAGCAAGCTAGTTTGTCAGGTAACAAGCTAGTTTGTCAGGCAGCAAGCTAGTTTGTCAGGTAGCAAGCTAGTTTGTCAGGTAGCAAGCTAGTTTGTCAGGTAGCAAGCTAGTTTGTCAGGTAGCAAGCTAGTTTGTCACGTAGCAAGCTAGTTTGTCAGGCATCAAGCTAGTTTGTCACGTAGCAAGCTAGTTTGTCAGGCAGCAAGCTAGTTTGTCAGGCAGCAAGCTAGTTTGTCAGGCAGCAAGCTAGTTTGTCAGGCAGCAAGCTAGTTTGTCAGGTAGAGCAAGCTAGTTGCCCAGGTCCCCCGTCACCTGGATAGACAGATAGTTTCCAGCCAGAAAAGCAGCACGAGGTTAACTCATCACTGGTGTAAGCGTATATATATATATACGCCAAAAGCTATTAATTGAATGTAAAAATCGACAAAAAATCGATCGTAGGGCTAAAAAATATCCAATAGAGGCCAAACAAAAGGTACATTCCTTCTCTACTTGCCTACTGAATATAAATGCTACAGACATTCAGTAACTAAAGGAGGAAATATTGAAAAACACCGACCGCTCAGAACTCGAGCAGCCGTTTTACCGCAATCAAGATGTCCAGTCGACTAGCCTGTGCTTTCTCGGGTTCTGGATGATGATTTTGGACTGTTTGAGAGGGAAAGCAGAGATGAAGAAGGTGATGGCATCTTGTCTTACCTTGGCCAGACCAGTGTTGACCCTGAAGCTTGGAAAAATACTTGGGTCTGACTTACCTTCATGCAAGCCTAGCGCTCTCACTTGAGCTGTCGATTTGGATGAAGATGAGAGTGAAGAAGGCCTTGACAGTGAGTGTAGCTCTAGTTAGCTCTGCACAGAGTAAGCAGAGCATGAACTGCAAAGGCTGTTTTAGCTTCCTAGTTCGCGGATGGAAAAAAAAATAATTTGTCCAATATTATATCAGTGCCACTGCGTATCACAAAGACTGTTTCCCCCCAGCATCACCATGGTAGACCTCACCATGGTAGACCTCACCATGGTAGACCTCACCCTGTAGTAGCTGCCTTGTGTGTAGCTTCAATCTGTTGTTGTTTGTGGCATGTATCGCCTTCTGCAGGTATTTTCTCTCTGTGCTGTATGTGCTGTATATGTGTTCATGTTCATGTGATTCATTGTGATGTCATGTCTTGTACTAGCATGCACATAATTATGGATTCACACTTCTGGAATGTTAATCGATATGTCAACTTGTGGTACACACTACACGTAAAGTAACACGTCTTCATTCTTATGAAGACATTCAAAACACTTATTCCTGTGACAGGCACTTTGTTTTAGAGTCTCCTGAACCCTATTTCAACATTGTTGCCTACGGTATCAGAGTATTCACGGTGCATCTTGTGTTTTTCTTTTGCTTGTAACCTATAATTTGTAACCTATAATGATGAAAACATCATGAAGGTAGCTTATTCTTTTTACTTGCTAAACACACATCAAAACAAGAATTACCAAGTTCAAATGAGATTCAACTCAATGTGGTATGTGTCTATGGCAACAAGCACTAACCACATTGTTGCTCAATACAAATGCTATCACATGTGCTATGGTTGCTAGGGACTTTTACGAAGTATTGCTGAGATAGCAAGGCATATCTTCACAAGGGTTGTGTTTATTTAGTTTTTGAAATAAAGTCACCAGTGAAAGGGTTAAGCAACTGCACTCACTAGGTCAAGGCCACCATGCTGGCAGAGGCCGAGAGAGATGTCGGCCAACAACACATGGGCACACTGTTGTCCAGTATTCATCTCTTCAAGGTCAAGAAATTGCAAGTTCCCTCTCAGCCTTTCTATTGGAGACTCATGAACAAAAGTCAAGGCCTGTGACAATGTAGCACTCACCCAGTCAGCTCTGTGCTATGCTTGAGAGCACCCACCCAGTCAGCTCTGTGCTGTGCTTGAGAGCACCCACCCAGTCAGCTCTGTGCTATGCTTGAGAGCACCCACCCAGTCAACTCTGTGCTGTGCTTGAGAGCACCCACCCAGTCAGCTCTGTGCTATGCTTGAGAGCACCCACCCAGTCAGCTCTGTGCTGTGCTTGAGAGCACTCATCCAGTCAGCTCTGTGCTGTGCTTGAGAGCACCCACCCAGTCAGCTCTGTGCTATGCTTGAGAGCACCCATCCAGTCAGCTCTGTGCTATGCTTGAGAGCACCCACCCAGTCAGCTCTGTGCTATGCTTGAGAGCACCCACCCAGTCAGCTCTGTGCTATGCTTGAGAGCACCCACCCAGTCAGCTCTGTGCTGTGCTTGAGAGCACTCACCCAGTCAGCTCTGTGCTATGCTTGAGAGCACTCACCCAGTCAGCTCTGTGCTATGCTTGAGAGCACTCACCCAGTCAGCTCTGTGCTATGCTTGAGAGCACCCACCCAGTCAGCTCTGTGCTATGCTTGAGAGCACCCACCCAGTCAGCTCTGTGCTGTGCTTGAGAGCACCCACCCAGTCAGCTCTGTGCTATGCTTGAGAGCACCCACCCAGTCAGCTCTGTGCTATGCTTGAGAGCACTCACCCAGTCAGCTCTGTGCTATGCTTGAGAGCACCCACCCAGTCAGCTCTGTGCTGTGCTTGAGAGCACCCACCCAGTCAGCTCTGTGCTATGCTTGAGAGCACCCACCCAGTCAGCTCTGTGCTATGCTTGAGAGCACTCACCCAGTCAGCTCTGTGCTATGCTTGAGAGCACCCACCCAGTCAGCTCTGTGCTGTGCTTGAGAGCACCCACCCAGTCAGCTCTGTGCTATGCTTGAGAGCACCCACCCAGTCAGCTCTGTGCTATGCTTGAGAGCACCCACCCAGTCAGCTCTGTGCTATGCTTGAGAGCACACACCCAGTCAGCTCTGTGCTATGCTTGAGAGCACTCATCCAGTCAGCTCTGTGCTGTGCTTGAGAGCACTCACCCAGTCAGCTCTGTGCTATGCTTGAGAGCACCCACCCAGTCAGCTCTGTGCTGTGCTTGAGAGCACTCACCCAGTCAGCTCTGTGCTATGCTTGAGAGCACCCACCCAGTCAGCTCTGTGCTGTGCTTGAGAGCACCCACCCAGTCAGCTCTGTGCTATGCTTGAGAGCACCCACCCAGTCAGCTCTGTGCTATGCTTGAGAGCACTCACCCAGTCAGCTCTGTGCTGTGCTTGAGAGCACTCACCCAGTCAGCTCTGTGCTATGCTTGAGAGCACCCACCCAGTCAGCTCTGTGCTATGCTTGAGAGCACCCACCCAGTCAGCTCTGTGCTATGCTTGAGAGCACTCACCCAGTCAGCTCTGTGCTGTGCTTGAGAGTACCCACCCAGTCAGCTCTGAGCTATGCTTGAGAGCACCCACCCAGTCAGCTCTGTGCTATGCTTGAGAGCACCCACCCAGTCAGCTCTGTGCTGTGCTTGAGAGCACTCACCCAGTCAGCTCTGTGCTATGCTTGAGAGCACCCACCCAGTCAGCTCTGTGCTATGCTTGAGAGCACTCACCCAGTCAGCTCTGTGCTATGCTTGAGAGCACCCACCCAGTCAGCTCTGTGCTGTGCTTGAGAGCACTCACCCAGTCAGCTCTGTGCTATGCTTGAG
Source organism: Cladorhizidae sp. MBARI D1340-BT2 (assembly GCA_028752905.1). Classification (NCBI taxonomy): domain Eukaryota; kingdom Metazoa; phylum Porifera; class Demospongiae; order Poecilosclerida; family Cladorhizidae; species Cladorhizidae sp. MBARI D1340-BT2. The sequence goes on from JAQNBH010000006.1 coordinate 49,836,244, forward strand.
AGCACCCACCCAGTCAGCTCTGTGCTATGCTTGAGAGCACTCACCCAGTCAGCTCTGTGCTATGCTTGAGAGCACCCACCCAGTCAGCTCTGTGCTATGCTTGAGAGCACCCACCCAGTCAGCTCTGTGCTGTGCTTGAGAGCACTCATCCAGTCAGCTCTGTGCTATGCTTGAGAGCACCCACCCAGTCAGCTCTGTGCTATGCTTGAGAGCACCCACCCAGTCAGCTCTGTGCTGTGCTTGAGAGCACCCACCCAGTCAGCTCTGTGCTATGCTTGAGAGCACCCACCCAGTCAGCTCTGTGCTATGCTTGAGAGCACCCATCCAGTCAGCTCTGTGCTATGCTTGAGAGCACCCACCCAGTCAGCTCTGTGCTATGCTTGAGAGCACCCATCCAGTCAGCTCTGTGCTATGCTTGAGAGCACCCACCCAGTCAGCTCTGTGCTGTGCTTGAGAGCACTCACCCAGTCAGCTCTGTGCTATGCTTGAGAGCACTCACCAAGTCAGCTCTGTGCTATGCTTGAGAGCACCCACCCAGTCAGCTCTGTGCTATGCTTGAGAGCACCCACCCAGTCAGCTCTGTGCTGTGCTTGAGAGCACCCACCCAGTCAGCTCTGTGCTATGCTTGAGAGCACCCACCCAGTCAGCTCTGTGCTATGCTTGAGAGCACCCATCCAGTCAGCTCTGTGCTATGCTTGAGAGCACCCACCCAGTCAGCTCTGTGCTGTGCTTGAGAGCACTCACCCAGTCAGCTCTGTGCTATGCTTGAGAGCACTCACCCAGTCAGCTCTGTGCTATGCTTGAGAGCACTCACCAAGTCAGCTCTGTGCTATGCTTGAGAGCACCCACCCAGTCAGCTCTGTGCTATGCTTGAGAGCACCCACCCAGTCAGCTCTGTGCTGTGCTTGAGAGCACCCACCCAGTCAGCTCTGTGCTATGCTTGAGAGCACCCACCCAGTCAGCTCTGTGCTATGCTTGAGAGCACCCACCCAGTCAGCTCTGTGCTATGCTTGAGAGCACCCACCCAGTCAGCTCTGTGCTATGCTTGAGAGCACCCACCCAGTCAGCTCTGTGCTATGCTTGAGAGCACTCACCCAGTCAGCTCTGTGCTGTGCTTGAGAGTACCCACCCAGTCAGCTCTGAGCTATGCTTGAGAGCACCCATCCAGTCAGCTCTGTGCTATGCTTGAGAGCACCCACCCAGTCAGCTCTGTGCTGTGCTTGAGAGCACTCACCCAGTCAGCTCTGTGCTATGCTTGAGAGCACTCACCCAGTCAGCTCTGTGCTATGCTTGAGAGCACTCACCCAGTCAGCTCTGTGCTATGCTTGAGAGCACACACCCAGTCAGCTCTGTGCTATGCTTGAGAGCACCCACCCAGTCAGCTCTGTGCTGTGCTTGAGAGCACCCACCCAGTCAGCTCTGTGCTATGCTTGAGAGCACCCACCCAGTCAGCTCTGTGCTATGCTTGAGAGCACCCACCCAGTCAGCTCTGTGCTGTTCTTGAGAGCACTCACCCAGTCAGCTCTGTGCTGTTCTTGAGAGCACCCACCCAGTCAGCTCTGTGCTGTGCTTGAGAGCACTCACCCTGTCAGCTCTGTGCTATGCTTGAGAGCACTCATCCTGAGCTCTGAACACCACCAGACTTGTAGTGTCCGAAGGCACCACGTCAGGGGCCAGGTGAGGCCAGCACCATGTCAGGGGCCAGGGAGGCCAGGCACCATGTCAGGGGCCAGCTGAGGCCAGGCACAATGTCAGGGGCCAGGTGAGGCCAGGCACCATGTCAGGGGCCAGGTGAGGCCAGGCACCATGTCAGGGGCCAGGTGAGGCCAGGCACCATGTCAGGGGCCAGGTGAGGCCAGGCACCATGTCAGGGGCCAGGTGAGGCCAGGCACAATGTCAGGGGCCAGGTGAGGCCAGGCACAATGTCAGGGGCCAGGTGAGGCCGGGCACAATGTCGGGGGCCAGGTGATGCCAGGCACAATGTCAGGGGCCAGGTGAGGCCAGGCACAATGCCAGGGGCCAGGCACAATGTCAGGGGCCAGGTGAGGCCAGGCACCATGTCAGGGGCCAGGTGAGGCCAGGCACAATGTCAGGGACCAGGTGAGGCGGGGCACAATGTCATGGGCCAGGTGAGGCCAGGCACTTGGTAGTGTGTGGCACTCTTCATACACGTCTGATATTTACACATACCAACATTTAGGCCACACCCATCTACACACTACTTACCAGGACCATGTGGTGTTGATGAAAGCGCCCCTGTGGACGAAGGATTGGGACTCATGACGTGTGCACATTGTAGACAGTGCAGTCAGCCTGTGTGTGTGTGTGTGTGCGTGTGGTAGATCAATACACACATTAATAGGGAGCATGAGGACTAGTTGGTGTGTGTGTGTGTGTGTGTGTGTGTGTGCATGTGCTAGATCAATACACACATTAATAGGTAGCATGAGGACTAGTTGGTGTGTGTGTGTGTGTGTGTGTGTGTGTGTGTGCATGTGCTAGATCAATACACACATTAATAGGTAGCATGAGGACTAGTTGGTGTGTGTGTGTGTGTGTGCATGTGCTAGATCAATACACACATTAATAGGGAGCATGAGGACTAGTTGGTGTGTGTGTGTGTGTGTGCATGTGCTAGATCAATACACACATTAATAGGGAGCATGAGGACTAGTTGGTGTGTGTGTGTGTGTGTGTGTACATGTGCTAGATCAATACACACATTAATAGGTAGCATGAGGACTAGTTGGTGTGTGTGTGTGTGTGTGTGCATGTGCTAGATCAATACACACATTAATAGGTAGCATGAGGACTAGTTGGTGTGTGTGTGTGTGTGTGTGAGTGTGTGTGTGTGTGTGTGTGTGTGTACAAGTGCTAGATCAATACACACATTAATAGGGAGCATGAGGACTAGTTGGTGTGTGTGTGTGTGTGTGTGTGTGTACATGTGCTAGATCAATACACACATTAATAGGGAGCATGAGGACTAGTTGGTGTGTGTGTACATGTGCTAGATCAATACACACATTAATAGGGAGCATGAGGACTAGTTGGTGTGTGTGTGTGTGTGCATGTGCTAGATCAATACACACATTAATAGGGAGCATGAGGACTAGTTGGTGTGTGTGTGTGTGTGTGTACATGTGCTAGATCAATACACACATTAATAGGGAGCATGAGGACTAGTTGGTGTGTGTGTGTGTGTGTGTGTGTGTACATGTGCTAGATCAATACACACATTAATAGGGAGCATGAGGACTAGTTGGTGTGTGTGTGTGTGTGTGTGTGTGCATGTGCTAGATCAATACACACATTAATAGGGAGCATGAGGACTAGTTGGTGTGTGTGTGTGTGTGTGTGTACATGTGCTAGATCAATACACACATTAATAGGGAGCATGAGGACTAGTTGGTGTGTGTGTGTGTGTGTGTACATGTGCTAGATCAATACACACATTAATAGGTAGCATGAGGACTAGTTGATAGTTGGAGAGCATTCAGAGTCTGAGTGGACGGCTATAGCCCAACCCGCATACAATGATGGTAATGGGTGCGGTTAACAACGTTCAATCCAAGAATATAAAGAATATATGCTGTGCGAATTCTCCATCTATGAATATTTAACCCCTTGAATACATCCCTTATATAACCCCTTAAAGATTTCCCATGTAAGGTCTACCACGAATATTTAACACCTTGAATGCATCTCTCTATGTAACCCCCAAAAGAATGTAAGGTAAGCTATGAATATTTAATACTTGGCAATTCCCTGCATTTGTATTTAATCCTTTGATAACATTCATATATTTAACCCTTGAAATCCATGAATTTAACCCCATGATTACTTTCCTATATTTTAACACTTTCATGTATTTAGCTCCTTATTTACTCCCGCATTGTATTTAAACCTTTAGAATCTATTAACACCTTGAAAACTTGGACATATAAGGTGCACTATGAGTCTGTTTGCCCAAGCTAATTGAAGCAGGCCTGGCTGGCCCCACTGGTGGTTCACACTATGAGGCTCACACTGGAGTTAGATTGAAACAGGTCTGGCTGGCCCAACAAACTACGAGGCTCACACTGTGGGAGGCGTCCAACATGAAGGGGTGACCGGGGCTATTAAGTTATACCTGTGCCACACTTTATATGGTCATACCTGTGCAACACTTTATATAGTCACACTTATGCAACACTTTATATAGTCACACTTATGCAATACTTTATATAGTCACACTTATGCAACACTTTATATAGTCATACTTATGCAACACTTTATATAGTCACACTTATGCAACACTTTATATAGTCACACTTATGCAACACTTTATATAGTCACACTTATGCAACACTTTATATAGTCACACTTATGCAACACTTTATATAGTCACACTTATGCAACACTTTATAGTCACACTTATGCAACACTTTATATAGTCACACTTATGCAACACTATATAGTCATACTTGTGCAACACTTTATATAGTCACACTTATGCAACACTTTATATAGTCACACTTATGCAACACTTTATAGTCACACTTATGCAACACTTTATATAGTCACACTTATGCAACACTTTATATAGTCACACTTATGCAACACTTTATATAGTCATACTTATGCAATACTTTATATAGTCATACTTATGCAACACTTTATATAGTCACACTTATGCAACACTTTATATAGTCACACTTATGCAACACTTTATATAGTCACACTTATGCAACACTTTATATAGTCATACTTATGCAACACTTTATATAGTCACACTTATGCAATACTTTATATAGTCACAGTTATGCAACACTTTATATAGTCACACTTATGCAACACTTTATATAGTCACACTTATGCAACACTTTATATAGTCACACTTATGCAACACTTTATATAGTCATACTTATGCAACACTTTATATAGTCACACTTATGCAACACTTTATATAGTCACACTTATGCAACACTTTATATAGTCACACTTATGCAACATTTATATAGTCACACTTATGCAACATTTATATAGTCACACTTATGCAACACTTTATATAGTCACACTTATGCAATACTTTATAGTCATACTTATGCATTACTTTATATAGTCATACTTATGCAACACTTTATATAGTCATACTTATGCAACACTTTATATAGTCATACTTATGCAACACTTTATATAGTCACACTTATGCAACACTTTATATAGTCACACTTATGCAACACTTTATATAGTCACACTTATGCAACACTTTATATAGTCATACTTATGCAACACTTTATATAGTCATACTTATGCAATACTTTATATAGTCACACTTATGCAATACTTTATATAGTCATACTTATGCAACACTTTATAGTCATACTTATGCAATACTTTATATAGTCATACTTATGCAACACTTTATAGTCATACTTATGCAATACTTTATTTAGTCATACTTATGCAACACTTTATATAGTCATACTTATGCAATACTTTATATAGTCATACTTATGCAACACTTTATAGAGTCATACTTATGCAACACTTTATAAAGTGAGCATACTGGGAGTTATATCTTTTGAGTATAATTATATAAAGTTTTTCATCGAGTAAAGTATATATATATACAGAATCAATGGAGCTCGAAAGTTTGTAACCATGGGTTTTTAATTAGTTACTCCCAGTCTTAAGGCACGGTCAGTTTAGCAATTTTTTTGTACACGTGTGCATGTGTGTGTGTGTGTTGTGTATGCAAGAGGTCAGTCAACCTACCAATCCACCTGGTCCAAGCTGTTACTAGCTTGCATGTACAAGATCCGGCTCGGTTGCACCAACTGGAACACCTGAAGCAAGACAATGGAGGAGGTGTGTGTGTGCATTACAGTGGCTATATTAAACCCACCAACACTCACTGTTATGCAAACACACTCACTTCTCACCTTCAATATAACCACACACCCAATTATAATGGACCCACCAACACACACTGTTATGCAAACACACTCACTTCTCACCTTCAATATAACCACACACCCAATTATAATGGACCCACCAACACACACTGTTATGCAAACACTCACCTTCAATATAACCACACCCCCAATTATAATGAACCCACCAACACACTGTTATGCAAACACTCACCTTCAATATAACCACACCCCCAATTATAATGGACTTCATCCACCCTCATTGCAATAATTAGTCACACCCACACTCATTATAAGGTAGCCCCACCCACAGGGGGCGGGTGTGTGCTGTACACACTAGCTACATACTTACATACCAAGGCTGTAGCAGTGGAAAATAGTGCACCTGGCCATGGCCACACCCACCTTAATGACCACACCCATTTTAATGACCACCATCCAATTGACATTGTACTAAAAATATTTGTAATGCAGAATGCAGAAAATATTATTACAACCTTCCAAAACATCAGAGGAGCTAGGATTGTCATGGCTATTAAACAACATTCTAATTTAAGATAGTTTTGTCCTTATGCACGCGAAGGACCAACCAAATGTTGAGTCACATCTGGTCATTGTGGAGCAAAGGTCTTTTAACTCTTCTCACTCCAGAAGCACTCCGCTCACTCACAGCATTAGTTGCAGGAACTTCCATTAACAATTTCAGCAAGCTGCAAACTTCTGATATGCAACCTCTTTGAGCTGGTGACAATGATTTGAAGTGATCCCTCACATTCTTGAGGGTAGGCTTCTCTTGATTACTGAAAGATGTAGCTAGTGAGGACTGTTCAAAATCATCATGACAAAAGGCTGAAACAAATTCCAGTTCTGCAGTCCAGTCATCATATTTGCAATACGACATTCTTTAAAACGGCATAACCTGGTTGATTAGACCTTTCTTTGGTGCAGCTCACACAGATATCAAAGTACTGATGACCATGAAACTCCTTGGGGGTAGTGGGATGATAACCCCAGCCAGCTGACCCTTCCTCGTACCCAGCAGGAGCCTTTCATTTTTGTGGTAAGCACTTACAGGGTTCATTTACTTCAAGTTCCTCTTGTAGTAATAATAAATTTTGCCAAAACAAATCAAAGGCCTAAACTCAATTGTAACGTTTCGATGGTCAGCTGAGCAATCTGTTGACCCTCTGAAGCAGCTAAAGAAGGGTTCTGCAAAGTTTTACTCAGGTTATCAGTGTGCTTCAGTAGACCTTCTCCCTGTAGCCCAAAGATTCGAGCCCTAGTTTCCGAGTTCCTCGACTATTTCTCTGGCCTCATCCCAGAACTCGTGAAAAACATTATAATTTAGCCGAACACTCTCCAGAGAACTACCTCTTATGGTCAACCGTGTGGGACAAAGGCTTCTAAATCCTGGTGAGTCAGCAGCTATTTCTGCCTTTACTTTCTCAAAAAGAGCATCTGCCTCGGGGAAATACTTTAGTAGTTTTGAAATTTCATATGCGGTGTCAAGAGTGTTCTGTTTCCCTAGCGTGTCTCCAATGGCCAAGTTGAGGGCATGACCATAACAATGAATAGATATGGCACGTGATGCAAGAGATCTTATCTGAGATGCCCCACCATTTTTGGATCCACACATATTGGCTTCCCCGTCATAACATTGACCTCTGCACTCACTCGTGCTCAGGTTCATCCATAACATTGTGTCCTTGAAAACACCACAAGCTATTTCTTTACGTGGCAATGGAGATGATGGCAATTTTAGACGGAGGATCAGAGGATTGCCACTTCCCTTCAGCGTAGACTGACAAGTACGTCTGCTCCCAAGTTCAAAATTAACTAAAGGCCAGCCAAGTTTTAAGAGAAATTGCTGTTTCAATTCGAAATTCAAAATTCTTTTCTTTAATGGCAGATGAAGTTACGGATATTTAGAATATGGAGCAAGTTGTTATTTGCTTACGTCGTGTGAATGAAAATTTGGAAGCACATGAAGATTTTGTTGGTCTTCATGTAGTTGACTATTGAATCAGATGCATCAATGTCAGGTGAGAATGACACAGAGCCTCAGCATCAATGTCAGGTAGAGAATGACACAGAGCCTCAGCATCAATGTCAGGTAGAGAATGACACAGAGCCTCATCATCAATGTCAGGTAGAGAATGACACAGAGCCTCAGCATCAATGTCAGGTAGAGAATGACACAGAGCCTCAGCATCAATGTCAGGTAGAGAATGACACAGAGCCTCAGCATCAATGTCAGGTAGAGAATGACACAGAGCCGTAGCATCAATGTCAGGTAGAGAATGACACAGAGCCTCAGCATCAATGTCAGGTAGAGAATGACACAGAGCCTCAGCATCAATGTCAGGTAGAGAATGACACAGAGCCTCAGCATCAATGTCAGGTAGAGAATGACACAGAGCCTCAGCATCAATGTCAGGTAGAGAATGACACAGAGCCGTAGCATCAATGTCAGGTAGAGAATGACACAGAGCCTCAGCATCAATGTCAGGTAGAGAATGACACAGAGCCTCAGCATCAATGTCAGGTAGAGAATGACACAGAGCCTCAGCATCAATGTCAGGTAGAGAATGACACAGAGCCTCAGCATCAATGTCAGGTAGAGAATGACACAGAGCCTCAGCATCAATGTCAGGTAGAGAATGACACAGAGCCTCAGCATCAATGTCAGGTAGAGAATGACACAGAGCCGTAGCATCAATGTCAGGTAGAGAATGGCACAGAGCCTCAGCATCAATGTCAGGTAGAGAATGACACAGAGCCTCAGCATCAATGTCAGGTAGAGATGACACAGAGCCTCAGCATCAATGTCAGGTAGAGAATGACACAGAGCCTCAGCATCAATGTCAGGTAGAGAATGACACAGAGCCTCAGCATCAATGTCAGGTAGAGAATGACACAGAGCCTCAGCATCAATGTCAGGTAGAGAATGACACAGAGCCTCAGCATCAATGTCAGGTAAGAATGACACAGAGCCTCAGCATCAATGTCAGGTAGAGAATGACACAGAGCCTCAGCATCAATGTCAGGTAGAGAATGACACAGAGCCTCAGCATCAATGTCAGGTAGAGAATGACACAGAGCCTCAGCATCAATGTCAGGCACAGAGCCTCAGCATCAATGTCAGGTGAGAATGACACAGAGCCTCAGCATCAATGTCAGGTAGAGAATGACACAGAGCCTCAGCATCAATGTCAGGTAGAGAATGACACAGAGCCTTAGCATTGTTGTTGTTGTTGAGATAGACAGCAAAGACCATGCGGTCAAGCCATTACTCAGTGCGGCCATTACTCAGTGCGGCCATTACTCAGTGCGGCCATTACTCAGTGCAGCCATTACTCAGTGCAGCCATTACTCAGTGCAGCCATTACTCAGTGCAGCCATTACTCAGTGCGGCCATTACTCAGTGCAGCCATTACTCAGTGCAGCCATTACTCAGTGCAGCCATTACTCAGTGCAGCCATTACTCAGTGCAGCCATTAACTCAGTGCAGCCATTACTCAGTGCAGCCATTACTCAGTGCAGCCATTACTCAGTGCAGCCATTACTCAGTGCAGCCATTACTCAGTGCAGCCATTACTCAGTGCAGCCATTACTCAGTGCAGCCACTACTCAGTGCAGCCACTACTCAGTGCAGCCATTACTCAGTGCATCAGTGCAGCCATTACTCAGTGCAGCCATTACTCAGTGCAGCCATTACTCAGTGCAGCCATTACTCAGTGCAGCCATTACTCAGTGCAGCCATTCAGTGCAGCCATTACTCAGTACAGCCATTACTCAGTGCAGCCATTACTCAGTGCAGCCATTACTCAGTGCAGCCATTACTTGCAGCCATTACTCAGTGCAGCCATTACTCAGTGCGGCCATTACTCAGTGCGGCCATTACTCAGTGCAGCCATTACTCAGTGCAGCCATTACTCAGTGCAGCCATTACTCAGTGCGGCCATTACTCAGTGCGGCCATTACTCAGTGCAGCCATTACTCAGTGCAGCCATTACTCAGTGCAGCCATTACTCAGTGCAGCCATTACTTGCAGCCATTACTCAGTGCAGCCATTACTCAGTGCGGCCATTACTCAGTGCGGCCATTACTCAGTGCAGCCATTACTCAGTGCAGCCATTACTCAGTGCGGCCATTACTCAGTGCGGCCATTACTCAGTGCAGCCATTACTCAGTGCAGCCATTACTCAGTGCAGCCATTACTCAGTGCAGCCATTACTCAGTGCAGCCACTACTCAGTGCAGCCATTACTCAGTGCAGCCATTACTCAGTGTGGCCACAGATGATTAGTTAGGAAACTACTTGTTCAACAAGGTACTGAAAAGTCAAACAACCACTGCGGCCATGACCATATAGGCCGCAGTGGCCGCTACAGAACTGCACACTGTGGCTGGTATGACCACACTAGCTACATACATACTGTGGCTGGCATGACCACACTAGCTACATACATACTGTGGCTGGCATGACCGCACTAGCTACATGCATACTGTGGCTGGCATGACCACACTAGCTACATGCATACTGTGGCTGGCATGACACTAGCTACATGCATACTGTGGCTGGCATGACCACACTAGCTACATGCATACTGTGGCTGGCATGACCACACTAGCTACATGCATACTGTGGCTGGCATGACCACACTAGCTACATGCATACTGTGGCTGGCATGACCGCACTAGCTACATGCATACTGTGGCTGGCATGACCACACTAGCTACATGCATACTGTGGCTGGCATGACCACACTAGCTACATACATACTGTGGCTGGCATGACCGCACTAGCTACATGCATACTGTGGCTGGCATGACCACACTAGCTACATGCATACTGTGGCTGGCATGACACTAGCTACATGCATACTGTGGCTGGCATGACCACACTAGCTACATGCATACTGTGGCTGGCATGACCACACTAGCTACATGCATACTGTGGCTGGCATGACCACACTAGCTACATGCATACTGTGGCTGGCATGTGCTGACCACACAAGCTACATGCATACTGTGGCTGGCATGACCACACTAGCTACATGCATACTGTGGCTGGCATGTGCTGACCACACTAGCTACATGCATACTGTGGCTGGCATGACCACACTAGCTACATGCATACTGTGGCTGGCATGTGCTGACCACACTAGCTACATGCATACTGTGGCTGGCATGACCACACTAGCTACATACATACTGTGGCTGGCATGACCACACTAGCTACATGCATACTGTGGCTGGCATGACCACACTAGCTACATGCATACTGTGGCTGGCATGACCACACTAGCTACATGCATACTGTGGCTGGCATGACCACACTAGCTACATACATACTGTGGCTGGCATGACCACACTAGCTACATACATACTGTGGCTGGCATGTGCTGGCCACCCTAGCAACATGCATACTGTGGCTGGCATGACCACACTAGCTACATGCATACTGTGGCTGGCATGACCACACTAGCTACATGCATACTGTGGCTGGCATGACCACACTAGCTACATACATACTGTGGCTGGCATGACCACACTAGCTACATGCATACTGTGGCTGGCATGACCACACTAGCTACATGCATACTGTGGCTGGCATGACCACACTAGCTACATGCATACTGTGGCTGGCATGTGCTGGCCACACTAGCTACATACAAATTGTTGCCTGGCCTTTAAACTCAGAACTTACAAACTTCATGCCAAATGCACTTTCATCGACACGTTCCACAGCAAGCATTTCTTCCACTGGAATGGTGCACAGTGGAGGCTCACTCTTGTTCTTCATGTACACCAAGCCATGGTCAGTCAAAGTGAAGAATCTGAGGAAGAAGGCAACACGATAGATGAACCACACCCCCAACAAATACACACCTGAACCACCGAGGTGCATGTGTCACCCGCTCTCTCTCCTCTATAAACATGCATTTATATATATATATATATATATGTACAGTCACCTGCTCCCTCTATATAAGCATGCATATATATGTAGTCACATGCTCTCTCTATATAAACATGTATATATATGCAGTCACCTGCTCTCTCTATATAAACATGCATATATATGTAGAGTCACATGCTCTCTCTATATAAACATGCATATATATGTACAGTCACATGCTCTCTCTATATAAACATGCATATATATATGTAGTCACATGCTCTCTCTATATAAACATGCATATATATGTAGTCACATGCTCTCTCTATATAAACATGCATATATATGTACAGTCACATGCTCTCTCTATATAAACATGCATATATATGTACAGTCACATGCTCTCTCTATATAAACATGCATATATATATGTAGTCACATGCTCTCTCTATATAAACATGCATATATATGTAGTCACATGCTCTCTCTATATAAACATGCATATATATGTACAGTCACATGCTCTCTCTATATAAACATGCATATATATGTATAGTCACATGCTCTCTCTATATAAACATGCATATATATGTGCAGTCATCTGCTCCCTCTATATAAACATGCATATATATGTAGTCACATGCTCTCTCTATATAAACATGCATATATATGTACAGTCACATGCTCTCTCTATATAAACATGCATATATATGTAGTCACATGCTCCCTCTATATAAACATGCATATATATGTAGTCACCTGCTCCCTCTATATAAACATGCATATATATGTAGTCATCTGCTCCCTCTATATAAACATGCATATATATGTAGAGTCACATGCTCTCTCTATATAAACATGCATATATATGTACAGTCACATGCTCTCTCTATATAAACATGCATATATATATGTAGTCACATGCTCTCTCTATATAAACATGCATATATATGTAGTCACATGCTCTCTCTATATAAACATGCATATATATGTAGTCACATGCTCTCTCTATATAAACATGCATATATATGTACAGTCACCTGCTCCCTCTATATAAACATGCATATATATGTACAGTCATCTGCCCTCTCTATATAAACATGCATATATATGTAGTCACATGCTCTCTCTATATAAACATGCATATATATGCAGTCACATGCTCTCTCTATATAAACATGCATATATATGTACAGTCATCTGCTCTCTCTATATAAACATGCATATATATGTACAGTCACATGCTCTCTCTATATAAACATGCATATATATGTAGTCACATGCTCTCTCTATATAAACATGCATATATATGTACAGTCACATGCTCTCTCTATATAAACATGCATATATATGCAGTCACATGCTCTCTCTATATAAACATGCATATATATGTAGTCACATGCTCTCTCTATATAAACATGCATATATATGCAGTCACATGCTCTCTCTATATAAACATGCATATATATGTACAGTCATCTGCTCTCTCTATATAAACATGCATATATATGTACAGTCACATGCTCTCTCTATATAAACATGCATATATATGTAGTCACATGCTCTCTCTATATAAACATGCATATATATGTACAGTCACATGCTCTCTCTATATAAACATGCATATATATGTAGTCACATGCTCTCTCTATATAAACATGCATATATATGTACAGTCACATGCTCCCTCTATATAAACATGCATATATATGTAGTCACATGCTCTCTCTATATAAACATGCATATATATGCAGTCACATGCTCTCTCTATATAAACATGCATATATATGTAGTCACATGCTCTCTCTATATAAACATGCATATATATGTACAGTCATCTGCTCTCTCTATATAAACATGCATATATATGTAGAGTCACGGGCTCTCTTTATATGCAGGAAAAGGAAAGCAGTCAAGCAAACTAAAGTAGGTGTGTGTGTGCGCACCAGCTGTCTGCTATAATATGCGAACCTTCTCCTGAAGTTCTTTGAGTTCCTCCTCCGGCCCTGTGACCTTTTAACGAGTGTGCTGTGTGTGTCGTGTGTGCATGGGTGTGTGTGTGGAAGAGAAAGTATTGGTGATTCTGCGTGCACATGTAGAGGGTACGTATCAGGTAAGGGGAAACACATGCAGTAGAAGATAAAATTAAAAAAATGTACATCACGCGTTTGCACAAGCTGTACTCATCCTTCCCTCTAGACCATGTGTAGTGTGTGCTCATCCTTCTCTCTAGACCATGTGTAGTGTGTACTCATCCTTCCCTCTAGACCATGTGTAGTGTGTACTCATCCTTCCCTCTAGACCATGTGTAGTGTGTGCTCATCCTTCCCTCTAGACCATGTGTAGTGTGTACTCATCCTTCCCTCTAGACCATGTGTAGTGTGTACTCATCCTTCCCTCTAGACCATGTGTAGTGTGTACTCATCCTTCCCTCTAGACCATGTGTAGTGTGTACTCATCCTTCCCTCTAGACCATGTGTAGTGTGTACTCATCCTTCCCTCTAGACCATGTGTAGTGTGTGCTCATCCTTCACTCTAGACCATGTGTAGTGTGTACTCATCCTTCCCTCTAGACCATGTGTAGTGTGTGCTCATCCTTCCCTCTAGACCATGTGTAGTGTGTGCTCATCCTTCCCTCTAGACCATGTGTAGTGTGTGCTCATCCTTCCCTCTAGACCATGTGTAGTGTGTGCTCATCCTTCCCTCTAGACCATGTGTAGTGTGTGCTCATCCTTCCCTCTAGACCATGTGTAGTGTGTACTCATCCTTCCCTCTAGACCATGTGTAGTGTGTACTCATCCTTCCCTCTAGACCATGTGTAGTGTGTGCTCATCCTTCCCTCAAGACCATGTGTAGTGTGTGCTCATCCTTCCCTCTAGACCATGTGTAGTGTGTACTCATCCTTCCCTCTATACCATGTGTAGTGTGTACTCATCCTTCCCTCTAGACCATGTGTAGTGTGTGCTCATCCTTCCCTCTAGACCATGTGTAGTGTGTACTCATCCTTCCCTCTAGACCATGTGTAGTGTGTACTCATCCTTCCCTCTAGACCATGTGCAGTGTGTACTCATCCTTCCCTCTAGACCATGTGTAGTGTGTGCTCATCCTTCCCTCTAGACCATGTGTAGTGTGTACTCATCCTTCCCTCTAGACCATGTGTAGTGTGTACTCATCCTTCCCTCTAGACCATGTGTAGTGTGTGCTCATCCTTCCCTCTAGACCATGTGTAGTGTGTACTCACCCTTCCCTCTATACCATGTGTAGTGTGTACTCATCCTTCCCTCTAGACCATGTGTAGTGTGTACTCATCCTTCCCTCTAGACCATGTGTAGTGTGTGCTCATCCTTCCCTCTAGACCATGTGTAGTGTGTACTCATCCTTCCCTCTAGACCATGTGTAGTGTGTACTCATCCTTCCCTCTAGACCATGTGTAGTGTGTACTCACCCTTCTTTATAGACAATGTCCTCTGAGCATGTGGCTTCTCCTCCACGGGGACAAGAGATGGCCTCGAGATACTGCATAAAAACCCACCACAGTATATGAGGTCAGTGGCAAGATTAATGGGGTGTGGCGGCTATGTACTTGGCTATGCAGATATGTCTCTCCTGGCCACTCAGTGCTGGACAGTGTGCTGGCACTGCCCTCTCCTGACATGTGCACTCTGTTTCCTCCTCTCTCAAGGTTATTAACACTCCTCAGAGGCACTAGTATATTACTATATGCTCAGCCCCGACTCTCTATGCCTCACCCACTGCTAGGACACCACTATTAATACATCCACTGCTAGGACACCACTATTAATACATCCACTGCTAGGACACCACTATTAATACATCCACTGCTAGGACACCACTATTAATACATCCACTGCTAGGACACCACTATTAATACATCCACTGCTAGGACACCACTATTAATACATCCACTGCTAGGACACCACTATTAATACATCCACTGCTAGGACACCACTATTAATACACCCCTGCTAGGACACCACTATTAATACATCCACTGCTAGGACACCACTATTAATACATCCACTGCTAGGACACCACTATTAATACATCCACTGCTAGGACACCACTATTAATACATCCACTGCTAGGACACCACTATTAATACATCTACTGCTAGGACACCACTATTAATACACCCACTGCTAGGACACCACTATTAATACATCCACTGCTAGGACACCACTATTAATACATCCACTGCTAGGACACCACTATTAATACATCCACTGCTAGGACACCACTATTAATACATCCACTGCTAGGACACCACTATTAATACACCCACTGCTAGGATACCACTATTAATACACCCACTGCTAGGACACCACTATTAATACACCCACTGCTAGGACACCACTATTAATACATCCACTGCTAGGACACCACTATTAATACATCCACTGCTAGGACACCACTATTAATACACCCACTGCTAGGACACCACTATTAATACATCCACTGCTAGGACACCACTATTAATACATCCACTGCTAGGACACCACTATTAATACATCCACTGCTAGGACACCACTATTAATACATCCACTGCTAGGACACCACTATTAATACACCCACTGCTAGGACACCACTATTAATACATCCACTGCTAGGACACCACTATTAATACATCCACTGCTAGGACACCACTATTAATACATCCACTGCTAGGACACCACTATTAATACATCCACTGCTAGGACACCACTATTAATACATCCCTGCTAGGACACCACTATTAATACACCAGGTGCTACAGGTGAAAACTGAGGAAATGGCTCTTAGCAAACTATCCCAGCCACTCCCCATGAGGACACTTCATGTTAGAGTAGTCCAGACCCCTCCCATGGAAGACCACCTCTTTTGATATACTACATTTTGCATGTACCGATGCATTTACGCTCACCTCTAGTGAAAGACCACCTCTAGTGAAAGACCACCTATAGTGAAAGACCACCTCTAGTGAAAGACCACCTCTAGTGAAAGCCACCTCTAGTGAAAGACCACCTCTAGTGTACCTCACACATGCATGCACACACACTTGCTCATGCACGATGGCACTGCACACTCTGAACACAGGCACACATGCATGCACACACACTAGCTCATGCACGATGGCACTGCACACAGGCACACATGCATGCAGTGGCGGATCCAGAAATACTAAAAGGGGCACAGAAGCTTGAGAATTTAATAGAGCTCTGAGAATGTTGAGAATGCTTGTGTATTGTGTCGGATGCTATATAGCTACGTACATCAACAGTTTGCTATCTTTAATTATGGCCAGGAACCACAGCATTGAGGACTTTGAACAAAATAAATTTCAACTTCTCAGGGTGGAGAGGTGACCCAAGATTTAGGTGGAGTAAGTGAACTTAAGGCTCTTCAATGTGACCAATAATATACACGAAGTAGAGTGCCATCTCTTGACCGCTTCATTGAAATCTGTTGTAAGGTAAAGGGTATTCAAATTGGAGGCAAATAACTTACTGGGCATTATAAGATTTTTGTGCAAGTTTTGAATGGCTGGTATCCAGGAGCGGACTGTTCAAGTTGACGGAGTACTAAGGTAAGTTAGTTAAAGGGGGGGGGGGGGGGGGGCCTTGTGCCCCATTGCTGGATCCGCCATTGCATGCATGCACACACACTTGCTCATGCATGATGCCTTGTAGAAGGGGCTGTGCTAGAGATGACAGAGTTGCTGGGCTAGAGGTGGAACTAAAGGCAGAACTAACCTCCAAACTGATCTGGTATAATTCTATGCACAGTATTGTGTGTTCACACGGTACATGATATTATTTTAGCCCCGCCCAGTGCCCTCTCATTACCACACCCACTTCCAGTGCAACTCTTTTGTGCTCTATCGGATTTTAGGGTGGTCTGTTAAAATAGGGACTACTCTATATATATATATATTATAAAAGAGGGACTACTCTATATATATATTATGAAAGAGGGACTACTCTATATATATATTATAATAGAGGAACTACTCTATATATATATTATAAAAGAGGGACTACTCTATATATATATATATATAATTATTATGAAAGAGGGACTACTCTATATATATATTATAATAGAGGAACTACTCTATATATATATTATAAAAGAGGGACTACTCTATATATATATATATATAATTATTATGAAAGAGGGACTACTCTATATATATATTATAAAAGAGGGACTACTCTATATATATATATATAATTATTATGAAAGAGGGACTACATGTACTCTCTCTCTCTATATATTATAAGTTTGTAATAGCCCATCAGAAGTGATCTCAGACTTGAATAGCTACAATACTTCACCTCAACTGGCACCACCCACAGGGCACTATGAGAGGACATACATACTGTACATTAGCAGGCAGGCAGGCACACTTCCTCACCCACGGAGCTTGCCCTATTACAGAATCACAAGTTCCTCACCACATCACACACACACACACACACACAGATGACTAGATGTGCAAGACGTACAGACTTGATCTCATCGTTGTGGTCGGACAACTCCATCTGCAGCTGTGCCATGAAGTGCTCCTTGTGCTGGAGACTAGTGAGCTGGTGAGTGTGTGTGCAGTTAGTGAGTGTGTGTGCAGTTAGTGAGTGTGTGTGCAGTTAGTGAGTGTGTGTGCAGGCAGCCACAACATATTATACACAAAGTCATGAAAGTGGGTGTGGTGCTATACCTTGGATCCGCCCATATTGCACAGACTCTGGATGCTCTTGGAGATGAGAGTGAGTGTCCTGGCAACCACAGAACACTGCAAGGAACACCAGCTCAGTATCGCCACATAGCCCATATGAGGCCCATCAGCAACATAGAACTGTGCCCACCAGGCAGTGCCAGGCCCACCAGCACACACTGGCAGTGCCAGGCCCACCAGCACACAATAACTCACTCACCGCAAACTCTTGTCGCAGGTGGAACAGTCTTGGGTTTAAAATGGCAGGAGCAAAGAAGCGCAGGAAAATGAAGCCACTCACTGCTGTGTAACACACGGTGTCCTCCTTGTCTGATGCACACACACACACACACAGTCACAATCAGTGTAGATGTGTACACACACGCACACACACACACACTGAGCTAGAGGTGATGGGATGGTGCACACACACTGAGCTAGGGGTGATGGGATGGTGCACACACACTTAGCTAGGGGTGATGGGATGGTGCACACACACTTAGCTAGGGGTGATGGGATGGTGCACACACACTGAGCTAGGGGTGATGGGATGGTGCACACACACTGAGCTAGGGGTGATGGGATGGTGCACACACACTTAGCTAGGGGTGATGGGATGGTGCACACATACTGAGCTAGAGGTGATGGGATGGTGCACACACACTGAGCTAGAGGTGATGGGATGGTGCACACACACTGAGCTAGAGGTGATGGGATGGTGCACACACACTGAGCTAGGGGTGATGGGATGGTGCACACACACTGAGCTAGAGGTGATGGGATGGTGCACACACACTGAGCTAGGGGTGATGGGATGGTGCACACATACTGAGCTAGAGGTGATGGGATGGTGCACACACACTGAGCTAGAGGTGATGGGATGGTGCACACACACTGAGCTAGGGGTGATGGGATGGTGCACACACACTGAGCTAGGGGTGATGGGATGGTGCACACACGCTGAGCTAGAGGTGATGGGATGGTGCACACACGCTGAGCTAGGGGTGATGGGATAGTGCACACACACTGAGCTAGGGGTGATGGGATGGTGCACACACACTGAGCTAGGGGTGATGGGATGGTGCACACATACTGAGCTAGGGGTGATGGGATGGTGCACACACACTTAGCTAGGGGTGATGGGATGGTGCACACACACTGAGCTAGGGGTGCTGGGATGGTGCACACACACTGAGCTAGGGGTGATGGGATGGTGCACACATACTGAGCTAGAGGTGATGGGATGGTGCACACACACTGAGCTAGAGGTGATGGGATGGTGCACACACACTGAGCTAGGGGTGATGGGATGGAGCACACACACTGAGCTAGAGGTGATGGGATGGTGCACACACACTTAGCTAGGGGTGATGGGATGGTGCACACACACTGAGCTAGGGGTGATGGGATGGTGCACACACACTGAGCTAGAGGTGATGGGATGGTGCACACACACTGAGCTAGGGGTGATGGGATGGTGCACACACACTGAGCTAGAGGTGATGGGATGGTGCACACACACTGAGCTAGAGGTGATGGGATGGTGCACACACACTGAGCTAGCGGTGATGGGATGGTGCACACACACTGAGCTAGAGGTGATGGGATGGTGCACACACACTGAGCTAGGGGTGATGGGATGGTGCACACACACTGAGCTAGAGGTGATGGGATGGTGCACACACACTGAGCTAGGGGTGATGGGATGGTGCACACACACTTAGCTAGGGGTGATGGGATGGTGCACACACACTGAGCTAGGGGTGATGGGCTGGTGCACACACACTGAGCTAGGGGTGATGGGATGGTGCACACACACTGAGCTAGGGGTGATGGGATGGTGCACACACACTGAGCTAGAGGTGATGGGATGGTGCACACACACTGAGCTAGGGGTGATGGGATGGTGCACACACACTGAGCTAGGGGTGATGGGATGGTGCACACACACTGAGCTAGGGGTGATGGGATGGTGCACACACACTGAGCTAGGGATGATGGGATGGTGCACACACACTGAGCTAGGGATGATGGGATGGTGCACACACACTTAGCTAGGTGATGGGATGGTGCACACACACTGAGCTAGAGGTGATGGGATGGTGCACACACACTGAGCTAGAGGTGATGGGATGGAGCACACACACTTAGCTAGGGGTGATGGGATGGTGCACACACACTGAGCTAGGGGTGATGGGATGGTGCACACACGCTGAGATAGCGGTGATTGGATGGTGCACACACACTGAGCTAGGGGTGATGGGATGGTGCACACACACTGAGCTAGGGGTGATGGGATGGTGCACACACACTGAGCTAGGGGTGATGGGATGGTGCACACACGCTGAGCTAGGGGTGATGGGATGGTGCACACACACTGAGCTAGGGGTGATGGGATGGTGCACACACGCTGAGCTAGGGGTGATGGGATGGTGCACACACACTGAGCTAGGGGTGATGGGATGGTGCACACACACTGAGCTAGGGATGATGGGATGGTGCACACACACTGAGCTAGAGGTGATGGGATGGTGCACACACACTGAGCTAGAGGTGATGGGATGGTGCACACACACTGAGCTAGGGGTGATGGGATGGTGCACACACACTTAGCTAGGGGTGATGGGATGGTGCACACACACTTAGCTAGGGGTGATGGGATGGTGCACACACACTGAGCTAGGGGTGATGGGATGGTGCACACACACTGAGCTAGGGGTGATGGGATGGTGCACACACACTGAGCTAGAGGTGATGGGATGGTGCACACACACTTAGCTAGGGGTGATGGGATGGTGCACACACACTGAGCTAGGGGTGATGGGATGGTGCACACACACTGAGCTAGGGGTGATGGGATGGTGCACACACACTGAGCTAGAGGTGATGGGATGGTGCACACACACTGAGCTAGAGGTGATGGGATGGTGCACACACACTTAGCTAGGGGTGATGGGATGGTGCACACACACTGAGCTAGGGGTGATGGGATGGTGCACACACACTGAGCTAGAGGTGATGGGATGGTGCACACACACTGAGCTAGGGGTGATGGGATGGTGCACACACACTTAGCTAGGGGTGATGGGATGGTGCACACACACTGAGCTAGGGGTGATGGGATGGTGCACACACACTGAGCTAGGGGTGATGGGATGGTGCACACACACTGAGCTAGGGATGATGGGATGGTGCACACACACTTAGCTAGGGGTGATGGGATGGTGCACACACACTGAGCTAGGGGTGATGGGATGGTGCACACACACTGAGCTAGGGGTGATGGGATGGAGCACACACACTTAGCTAGGGGTGATGGGATGGTGCACACACACTGAGCTAGGGGTGATGGGATGGTGCACACACGCTGAGATAGCGGTGATTGGATGGTGCACACACACTGAGCTAGGGGTGATGGGATGGTGCACACACGCTGAGCTAGGGGTGATGGGATGGTGCACACACACTGAGCTAGGGGTGATGGGATGGTGCACACACACTGAGCTAGGGGTGATGGGATGGTGCACACATACTGAGCTAGAGGTGATGGGATGGTGCACACACACTGAGCTAGGGGTGATGGGATGGAGCACACACACTGAGCTAGAGGTGATGGGATGGTGCACACACACTGAGCTAGGGGTGATGGGATGGTGCACACACACTGAGCTAGGGGTGATGGGATGGTGCACACACACTGAGCTAGAGGTGATGGGATGGTGCACACACACTGAGCTAGGGGTGATGGGATGGTGCACACACACTGAGCTAGGGGTGATGGGATGGTGCACACACACTGAGCTAGGGGTGATGGGATGGTGCACACACACTTAGCTAGGGCTGATGGGATGGTGCACACACACTGAGCTAGAGGTGATGGGATGGAGCACACACACTTAGCTAGGGGTGATGGGATGGTGCACACACACTTAGCTAGGGGTGATTGGATGGTGCACACACACTGAGCTAGGGATGATGGGATGGTGCACACACACTGAGCTAGAGGTGATGGGATGGTGCACACACACTTAGCTAGGGGTGATGGGATGGTGCACACACGCTGAGCTAGGGGTGATGGGATGGTGCACACACACTTAGCTAGGGGTGATGGGATGGTGCACACACACTGAGCTAGGGGTGATGGGATGGTGCACACACACTGAGCTAGGGGTGATGGGATGGTGCACACACACTGAGCTAGAGGTGATGGGATGGTGCACACATGCACATTTGTACCTGTAAACTTAGCAATGGCCGCCTCCCTCAGCATGGAGAAGACCTGACACATCCTACGAGGACAGGAGCGTGCTGAAGCAAATATTGCACTAAGTACCTTTTCCACAAAGAACAGGAGATTAGCCTGGTGTGTGTGTGCGTGCATGTGTGGGAGTGTTTATGAACGAGGAACGAAGCACATTACGAGATCTCCCTCACCATATTCAGGTCTCTGTGATCAGCCTCTGTCAAGCGTGAGGGGTCTACCTCGCACTGACGTCGCGCTTCAAAGATCTGCACCACACATACATCAAATGGAGTGCAGTTTTGAATGAAGAGGCACACACACACACACACACAGGACGTACCTCATCGATGCAGCGCTGTAGTGTGCGCTGAAGGTACAGTTTTCCCACCATCTTCATGAACTCGTCAATGACTTTGGAAGCCAGTGAGTTACCTCGGAAAAGGGTATTTGCATCTCTATAAGATAGACAGAGAATTGAACGAGGGGGGGAGGTGTTGAATGAGAAGGGGGGAGGTGTTGAATGGGGAGGGGGGAGGTGTTGAATGGGGAGGGGGGAGGTGTTGAATGGGGAGGGGGGAGGTGTTGAATGAGGAGGGGGGAGGTGTTGAATGAGGGGAGGTGTTGAATGGGGAGGTGTTGAATGAGGAGGGGGGAGGTGTTGAATGGGGAGGGGAGGTGTTGAATGGGGAGGGGGGAGTGTTGAATGGGGAGGTGTTGAATGGGGAGGGGGGAGGTGTTGAATGAGGAGGGGGGAGGTGTTGAATGAGGAGGGGGAGGTGTTGAATGAGGAGGGGGGAGGTGTTGAATGAGGGGGGAGGTGTTGAATGAGGAGGGGGGAGGTGTTGAATGGGGAGGTGTTGAATGAGGAGGGGGGAGGTGTTGAATGGGGAGGGGGGAGGTGTTGAATGAGGAGGGGGAGGTGTTGAATGGGGAGGGGGGGAGGTGTTGAATGAGGAGGGGGGAGGTGTTGAATGAGGAGGGGGGAGGTGTTGAATGAGGAGGGGGGAGGTGTTGAATGAGGAGGGGGGAGGTGTTGAATGAGGAGGGGGGAGGTGTTGAATGAGGAGGGGGGAGGGGTTGAATGAGGAGGGGGGGGAGGTGTTGAATGGGGAGGGGGGGATCATGCAAGCATGCACTCACGATGTCATATCCACCTCGTGTTGGATCAGAGTCATGATGAGCTTCTCCAGCTGCACTTACACATACACACACGCATGCACACACACGCACGCACACACATGCACGCAGGGTCTGCATTCACTACCTCATCTTACCTTGTTTAGAGTGAAGAAAATGCGCACTAGACAACGGCACAAGGCTGACCAATCCTTGCACACCTCTCCCAGCATAAACACCACCGTGTTGGGCAGCTCCAGCTAGGGGTGGGGAAAGAACGGTACAATGGGGGCAATATTGTGAGAGGGGGGGGGGCTTGAAATGGAGGGTCAGAACTGCTGGACCAGGCAGTAGCCGAGATAGACTCACTGGCGAGTCCAGCCCCCTGACTAGTAGCTGCAGGAGGGGGTCATAGATGTCCAGGGGGTAGACTACATCTTGGCTGAAGTGCACCCTGACCCTGAGGGAGCCCAAGTCAGGCCTGTTGGCCTTCCCAGGTGGGTGTGGTCTTGAACACAGCCAATACCAGCCGTCATGCATCAGGGGGAATTTCACGTTGCTGATGGAGAGGTTCACCTGCCCTAGGAATATTCTGTCCCCCAGCAGGGGGTCGTGCCACAAACTAACACGCACAATGGCATTCAGCAAACCAAGAGGATCCTTAATCTGTACCACAAATATACAGCATCTAGTAAACTCAATCTGTACCACAAATATACAGAATCTAATAAACTCAGAGGATCCTTAATCTGTACCACAAATATACAGCATCTAATAAACTCAGAGGATTCAATCTGTACCTCAAATATACAGCATCTAGTAAACTCAGAGGATCCTTAATCTGTACCACAAATATGCAGCATCTAATAAACTCAGAGGATTCAATCTGTACCACAAACATGCAGCATCTAATAAACTCAATCTGTACCTCAAATATACAGCATCTAGTAAACTCAGAGGATCCTTAATCTGTACCACAAATATGCAGCATCTAATAAACTCAGAGGATTCAATCTGCACCACAAACATGCAGCATAATATGCAGTATCTAATAAACTCAGAGGATTCAATCTGTACCTCAAATATACAGCATCTAATAAACTCAGAGGATTCAATCTGTACCTCAAATATGCAGCATATAATAAACTCAGAGGATTTAATCTGTACCTCAAATATACAGCATCAAATAAAATCAGAGGATTCATTCTGTACCTCAAATACAGTATGCAGTATCTAATAAACTCAGAGGATTCAATCTGTACCTCAAATATCTAATAAACTCAGAGGATTCAATCTGTACCACAAATATGCAGTATCTAATAAACTCAAGAGGATTCAATCTGTACCCAGTATCTAATAAACTCAGAGGATTCAATCTGTACCACAAATATGCAGTATCTAATAAACTCAGAGGATTCAATCTGTACCACAAATATGCAGCATCTAATAAACTCAGAGGATTCAATCTGTACCTCAAATATGCAGCATCTAATAAACTCAGAGGATTCAATCTGTACCACAAATATGCAGCATCTAAAAAACTCAAGAGGATTTAATCTGTCAAATATGCAGCATTTAATAAACTCAATCTGTACCTCAAATATGCAGCATCTAATAATCTCAATCTGTACCACAAATATGCAGTATCTAATAAACTCAGAGGATTCAATCTGTACCACAAATATGCAGTATCTATAATAAACTCAATCTGTACCACAAATATGCAGCATCCAGAGGATTCAATCTGTACCACAAATATGCAGTATCTAATAAACTCAGAGGATTCAATCTGTACCTCAAATATCTAATAAACTCAATCTGTACCACAAATATGCAGTATCTAATAAACTCAGAGGATTCAATCTGTACCTCAAATATGTAGCATCTAATAAACTCAGAGGATTCAATCTGTACCTCAAATATGCAGCATCTCAAATATGCAGCATCTAATAATCTCAAAGGATTCAATCTTTACCTCAAATATACAGCATCCAATAAACTCAATCTGTACCTCAAATATGCAGTATCTAACTCAGAGGATTCAATCTGTACCAATATACAGCATCTAATAAACTCAATCTGTACCTCAAATATGCAGTATCTAACTCAGAGGATTCAATCTGTACACCTAGCATCCAGATGATCCTTAATCTGTGCCACAAATATACAGCATCTAATCAACTCAATCTGTACCACAATGCAGCATCTAATAAACTCAAAGGATTTAATCTGTACCACAAATATGCAGTATCTAATAAACTCAGAGGATTCAATCTGTACCTCAAATATGCAGCATTCAGAGGATTCAATCTGTACCACAAATATGCAGTATCTAATAAACTCAGAGGATTCAATCTGTACCTCAAATATGCACAAATATGCAGTATCTAATAAACTCAGAGGATTCAATCTGTACCTCAAATATGCAGTATCTACTCAGAGGATTCAATCTGTACCACAAATATCTAATAAACTCAGAGGATTCAATCTGTACCACAAATATGCAGTGTCAAATAAACTCAGGATTCAATCTGTACCTCAAATATGCAGTATCTAGTAAACTCAGAGGATTCAATCTGTACCACAAATATGCAGCATCTAATAAACTCAGACGATTCGTTCTGTACCTCAAATATGCAGCATCTAATAAACTCAGAGGATTCAATCTGTACCACAAATATGCAGCATCTAATAAACTCAGACGATTCATTCTGTACCTCAAATATGCAGCATCTATAAACTCAGAGGATTCAATCTGTACCACAAATATGCAGTGTCTAATAAACTCAGAGGATTCAATCTGTACCCTCAAATATGCAATATCTAATAAATTCAGAGGATTCAATCTGTACCACAAATATGCAGCATCAGAGGATTCAATCTGTACCTCAAATATGCAATATCTAATAAACTCAGAGGATTCAATCTGTACCACAAATATGCAGCATCTAATAAACTCAGAGGATTCAATCTGTACCTCAAATATGCAGCATCTTAGAGGATTCATTCTGTACCTCAAATATGCATTATCTAGAGGATTCAATCTGTACCACAAATATGCAGTATCTATAATAAACTCAGAGGATTCAATCTGTACCACAAATATGCAGCATCTAATAAACTCAGAGGATTCAATCTGTACCACAAATATGCAGCATCTAATAAACTCAGAGGATTCATTCTGTACCTCAAATATGCAGTATCTAATAAACTCAGAGGATTCAATCTGCCACAAATATGCAGTATCTATGCAGTATCTAATAAACTCAATCTGTACCACAAATATGCATCATCTAATAAACTCAGAGGATTCTATCTGTACCACAAATATGCATTATCTAATAAACTCAGAAGATTCATTCTGTACCTCAAATATGCAGTATCTAATAAACTCATTCTGTACCTCAAATATCATTATGCAGTATCTAACTCAGAGGATTCAATCTGTACCTCAAATATGCAGCATCTATAATAAACTCAGAGGATTCAATCTGTACCACAAATATGCAGCATCTAATAAACTCAGAGGATTCAATCTGTACCACAAATATGCAGCATCTAATAAACTCAGAGGATTCATTCTGTACCTCAAATATGCAGTATCTAATAAACTCAGAGGATTCAATCTGCCACAAATATGCAGTATCTATGCAGTATCTAATAAACTCAATCTGTACCACAAATATGCATCATCTAATAAACTCAGAGGATTCTATCTGTACCACAAATATGCATTATCTAATAAACTCAGAAGATTCATTCTGTACCTCAAATATGCAGTATCTAATAAACTCATTCTGTACCTCAAATATCATTATGCAGTATCTAACTCAGAGGATTCAATCTGTACCTCAAATATGCAGCATCAATATGCAGCATCCAGAGGATGCAATCTGTACCTCAAATATGCAGTATCTAATAAACTCGGAGGATTAATCTGACCACAAATATGCAGCTTCTAATTAACATGTAATAACAAGAAACAAAAGTTGCGCAATAAATACTTTTCTTACATAAACTATTAATGAACTCTCACTTGACATGAACTCTTGACATGAACTCTCACTTGACATAATAACATTATAATCGCGTTCTCAATAATCAACTTCAAATTTTATTCACTTGATGTTTCGACTAGATGCTCTGCCTTCATCAAATCTAGCCTCCATCAAATGATGAAGGCTAGAGCATCTAGTCGAAACGTCGAGTGAATAAAATTTGAAGTTGATTATTGAGATGGTTATAACTTTTCTTACAGATTCCTAACTAAGAAGGACTGGCTCACAGAGTTGATATTTGGCACACACCTAGGTCAGACACATATTCCTGTGGTTAAGTTCAATACCTCTGGTAACTGCCTACATGGTCAAACAAGAAGGACTTGGCTCACAGAGTTGATATTTGGCACACACCTAGGTAAGACATATATTGTTGTGGTGTAAGTTTCAATACCTCTGGTAGCTGTCTACATGGGTCAACCATCCACTAGAAGAGGGGCGTGTTTTTGCATGTTGATCCGCCTTCAGCCCCCCACCTAGCTTTATTATTAGTCGAGTCTTGCTTGGAGTTATACCCCTGGACCTAGAGCGCCGCAATTTGGGCCTCGGCAGGGTCATGGTATGCTTGGAGTTATACCCCTGGACCTAGAGGGCTGCAATTTTGGCCTCGGCAGGGTCATGGTATGGACATTAGGCAAATCTAAATGTAGCAGCCAGTCCTGTTTTGATTGTTTTGATGCATCCCTAATGAGTGTAAACTACCCAGGGTGTGAACTACCCAGGGTGTAATCTACCCAGGGTGTAAACTATCCGGGGTTTTATTTTTCAGCTTTGTGGCTTTTTTAGCTCAAAACGAATCCCTCAAAACGAGAAAAAAGGTTCATGTGACCCTAAAGAGGGGCATGGCACACTTTCTACAGGGGTGTAACTTCACTTGATGCAGAGAGAACCATGGCACAGAGAGAACCATGGCACAGAGAGAACCATGGTGCAGAGAGAACCATGATGCAGAGAGAACCATGGTGCAGAGAGAACCATGGCGCAGAGAGAACCATGATGCAGAGAGAACCATGGTGCAGAGAGAACCATGGCGCAGAGAGAACCATGATGCAGAGAGAACCATGGTACAGAGAGAACCATGATGCAGAGAGAACCTTGATGCAGAGAGAACCATGATGCAGAGAGAACCATGGTGCAGAGAGAACCATGATGCAGAGAGAACCATGATGCAGAGAGAACCATGATGCAGAGAGAACCATGGTGCAGAGAGAACCATGATGCAGAGAGAACCATGGTGCAGAGAGAACCATGATGCAGAGAGAACCATGGTGCAGAGAGAACCATGATGCAGAGAGAACCATGATGCAGAGAGAACCATGGTGCAGAGAGAACCATGATGCAGAGAGAACCATGGTGCAGAGAGAACCATGGTGCAGAGAGAACCATGATGCAGAGAGAACCATGGTGCAGAGAGAACCATGGTGCAGAGAGAACCATGGGGCAGAGAGAACCATGGTGCAGAAAGAACCATGGTACAGAGAGAATCATGATGCAGAGAGAACCATGATGCAGAGAGAACCATGATGCAGAGAGAACCATGGTGCAGAGAGAACCATGGTGCAGAGAGAACCATGGCGCAGAGAGAACCATGATGCAGAGAGAACCATGATGCAGAGAGAACCATGGTGCAGAGAGAACCATGGTGCAGAGAGAACCATGGTGCAGAGAGAACCATGGTGCAGAGAGAACCATGGTGCAGAGAGAACCATGGTGCAGAGAGAACCATGGTGCAGAGAGAACCATGGCGCAGAGAGAAGGAATTGAAGGGGACGTACCAGAAATGTGAACATTGCTTGAAAGTTTGGCTCTGAAGTTTTCTTGCATGTGCTTCCACGCTTGACTTCAGACTTCTGTCCTGGCACGTTGGTCAACAGGGTCACCACACAGTAGGGGTCAGGACAGGCACAGCTTCCCCAACCACTCACACCTTCTGCTTCAAGAACCCTGATGGAGAGAGAGAGGAGAGATGAGGGGGCAGGAGTGACCAAATCAATGGCTCACTTGACGACCAGCATGTGTTGTGTTTGAGTGATGGTCCCTTCAGTCACTTTGAGTTCTTCCACACTAATTGTCACGTGAAGTTTGCCCTACAATGAAGCCATCCTAGTCACATGTCACACTAGACATGACATGCACACTTCCAGCCACACCCCCGCCCAACCTATATGTGGTTGGTGGACTTGCCTGCACCTCGGAGTCAGCATGCACGTGCTGCAGAGCATACCATTGCTCCTGTCTGGCAGGGCAGGCCAGCAGTTCTTGGTGGCTGATGGCTACCTTGCCCAGGTAGGTGTCGCGATGCAGACCTGGCTCACACACAAAGAAGGTCAGCCGCGAAAAATCCCGAGGCACTCTGAAACTGTAGTCCTCCCCAAAGAAAGGGCTGCACAAAAGGAACGGGAGGATGCATACGCAACTCAACACTTGGCCATGTGACCTGATTGGTTGTCTGCTGCCATCATCTCTCACAGAGAGATGCCCAGAGGTCAAAGGTGCTGGGTCCAGCCCAAGTTTGCTCCTTATAGTTGGCCAATGAGTCAAAATTCATCAATTCTGCCACACACCCACCTGAGGTACTGCCACACACCCACCTGAGGCACTGTCACACACCCACCCGAGGCACTGTCACACACCCACCCGAGGCACTGTCACACACCCACCCGAGGCACTGTCACACACCCACCCGAGGCACTGTCACACACCCACCTGAGGCAATGCCACACACCCACCCGAGGCACTGTCACACACCCACCCGAGGCACCCACCCGAGGCACTGTCACACACCCACCCGAGGCACTGTCACACACCCACCCAAGGCACTGTCACACACCCACCCGAGGCAATGCCACACACCCACCTGAGGCACTGTCACACACCCACCCGAGGCACTGCCACACACCCACCTGAGGCAATGCCACACACCCACCTGAGGCACTGTCACACACCCACCCGAGGCACTGCCACACACCCACCTGAGGCAGTCACACACCCACCCGAGGCACTGTCACACACCCACCCGAGGCACTGTCACCCACCCACCCGAGGCACTGTCACACACCCACCCGAGGCACTGTCACACACCCACCCGAGGCACTGTCACACACCCACCCGAGGCAGTCACACACCCACCTGTCACCCACCCACCCGAGGCACTGTCACATACCCACCCGAGGCACTGTCACACACCCACCCGAGGCACTGTCACACCCACCCGAGGCACTGTCACACACCCACCCGAGGCACTGTCACCCACCCACCCGAGGCACTGCCACACACCCACCCGAGGCACTGCCACACACCCACCTGAGGCACTGCCACACACCCACCTGAGGCAATGCCACACACCCACCCGAGGCACTGTCACACACCCACCCGAGGCACTGTCACCCACCCACCCGAGGCACTGCCACCCACCCACCCGAGGCAGTCACACACCCACCTGTCACCCACCCACCTGAGGCACTGTCACACACCCACCCGAGGCACTGTCACCCACCTATCTGAGGCACTGCCACCCACCCACCCGAGGCAGTCACACACCCACCCGAGGCACTGCCACCCACCTACCCGAGGCACTGCCACCCACCTACCCGAGGCACTGCCACCCACCTACCCGAGGGAATGCTCAACTAGACACCAACTGCCTGAAGTCTGGCCCAGGTTCTACCTTTTACTCCACTTCCCCCCTAGCACTGCCTAGTTATTCTGCTGCTGGGTGGCTACGACTGTCCACTTCATGTGGAACCCAGATGCTGGGTACTCACTTCACGTGGAACCCAGATGCTGGGTACTCACTTCATGTGGAACCCAGATGCTGGGTACTCACTTCATGTGGAACCCAGATGCTGGGTACTCACTTCACGTGGAACCCAGATGCTGGGTACTCACTTCACATGGAACCCAGATGTTGGTGACTAGGCCTACTTAACGTGAAGAGACATGGTAACACCAGAGTTAGGATTAGGCCCACTTCATGTGGAGAGGATATATATATATATATATATATATATATATAGAAAAGTACTAGGACTAGCCATCCCAGTACTTTTCTATATTCAATAGCTCTGCCTTAACACAGCATTGAGCACTATTTGTAGCCTTCATCGGCAAACTACCTTCCAGGCATAGTGCAACCAAGGCTATAGATAGCATGCTAACCAGGCACAGTGCAACCAAGGCTATATATATATAGCATGCTAACCAGGCGCTAACCAGGCACAGTGCAACCAAGGCTATATACATGTATATATATAGCATGCTAACCAGGCATAGTGCAACCAAGGCTATATATATATAGCATGCTAACCAGGCATAGTGCAACCAAGGCTATATATATATAGCATGCTAACCAGGCACAGTGCAACCAAGGCTATATATATATAGCATGCTAACCAGGCACAGTGCAACCAAGGCTATATATAGCATACTAACCAGGCATGGTACCACCAGAGCTATATATAGCATGCTAACCAGGCACAGTGCAACCAAGGCTATATATATATATATAGCATGCTAACCAGGCATAGTGCAACCAAGGCTATATATATATAGCATGCTAACCAGGCATAGTGCAACCAAGGCTATATATATATATATAGCATGCTAACCAGGCACAGTGCAACCAAGGCTATATATATATATAGCATGCAACCAGGCACAGTGCAACCAAGGCTATATATAGCATACTAACCAGGCATGGTACCACCAGAGCTATATATAGCATGCTAACCAGGCATAGCTATATATACCATTCTAAGCAGGTATAGTGCAACCAAGGCTATATATAGCATGCTAACCAGGCATGGTAGCACAGAGCTATATATACCATTCTAAGCAGGCATAGTGCAACCAAGGCTATATATATATAGCATGCTAACCAGGCATAGTGCAACCAAGGCTATATATATATAGCATGCTAACCAGGCACAGTGCAACCAAGGCTATATATATATAGCATGCTAACCAGGCACAGTGCAACCAAGGCTATATATAGCATACTAACCAGGCATGGTACCACCAGAGCTATATATAGCATGCTAACCAGGCACAGTGCAACCAAGGCTATATATATATATATAGCATGCTAACCAGGCATAGTGCAACCAAGGCTATATATATATAGCATGCTAACCAGGCATAGTGCAACCAAGGCTATATATATATATATAGCATGCTAACCAGGCACAGTGCAACCAAGGCTATATATATATATAGCATGCAACCAGGCACAGTGCAACCAAGGCTATATATAGCATACTAACCAGGCATGGTACCACCAGAGCTATATATAGCATGCTAACCAGGCATAGCTATATATACCATTCTAAGCAGGTATAGTGCAACCAAGGCTATATATAGCATGCTAACCAGGCATGGTAGCACAGAGCTATATATACCATTCTAAGCAGGCATAGTGCAACCAAGGCTATATATAGCATGCTAAGAAGGCATGGCACCACCAGAGCTATATATACCATGCTAACCAGGCATTGTCGGAAGAATTGGTTAACCTGAACGTCGGATATAATGCCACTCAGCGTCATATCATTCATTGTCCTTCTCAATTAGCACACTGTGGACATTGAGGTGAAGCTAATGAAACCTTCAGAGCTTGTGAACCCTCTCACCTCCAGCCAAACAAGGATCAGAAGTTGTCACATTGAAACCAGTGCAAGTGCCAGAGGCCAGTGTGCGCACACATGCATGTTGCATGAAGTGCCGGACCACGATACATTATTTCCTGGCTATATATCCACATTAATGGCAAGTACGCAGCACGAATTAACCAGCTACTATAATAGAGTATCTAGATAACTTCACCAGATACTATAATAGAGTACAGGATAACTTGACCAGCTACTATAATAGAGTATAGGATAATTTGACCAGCTACTATAATAGAGTATAGGATAATTTGACCAGCTACTATAATAGAGTATAGGATAACTTGACCAGCTACTATAATAGAGTATCTAGGATAACTTCACCAGATACTATAATAGGGTATAGGATAATTTGACCAGCTACTCTAATAGAGTATAGGACAGCTACTATAATAGAGTATAGGATAACTTGACCAGCTACTATATATAATAGAGTATAGGATAACTTGACCAGCTACTATAATAGAGTATAGGATAACTTGACCAGCTACTATAATAGAGTATAGGATAACTTGACCAGCTACTATATATAATAGAGTATAGGATAACTTGACCAGCTACTGTAATAGAGTAGAGGATAACTTGACCAGCTACTATATATATATAATAGAGTATAGGATAACTTGACCAGCTACTATATATATATATATAATAGAGTATAGGATAACTTGACCAGCTACTATATATAATAGAGTATAGGATAACTTCACCAGCTACTATAATAGAGTATAGGATAACTTGACTAGCTACTATAATAGAGTATAGGATAACTTGACTAGCTACTATAATAGAGTATATGTATATGATAACTTGACCAGCTACTATAATAGAGTATAGGATAACTTGACCAGCTACTATAATAGAGTATAGGATAACTTGACCAGCTACTATAATAGAGTATAGGATAACTTGACCAGCTACTATAATAGAGTATAGGATAACTTGACCAGCTACTCTAATAGAGGATAGGACAAGGAGAAGTTTTGTGCCAGCCTAAATGTTGGGGCAGGTGACTGCATGGTGTACCTGAGACATTGTTCAACTGTTGCAGTCCTGAAGATCTCCTCTTGGTCCAGTGCAATGACAACATAACTATCCCTCAGATGCTTCAAGTTAAAATCGTGCACTTGGTTAAGGTTCTTAGCTTCAACTGCAGAGCGAGGTTGGAGGTGTAATGGATGTACATACCACAGGGAGAGACAGGTACTTGCAAGACTAACAGGAACTAAGCGTGGGGGAACATGCAGCTAGACAATCGCTAGCTAGACATTTTGAAACTGCAACATCATGCACACTAACAAGTACTCTAACGACCACCTACCTACTCTGAGGGTGACATTGGCTTCGTACTTGCCCAGGCTGGGGTCTAGGGCTTGGAGCGGGACAGCCATAGAACAGCAGCAAGCTAAGCAGCCGGCAACTACGCAAGCTTAAAGCTAACGGCACCCGTAAGTAGTCGGGTTAATATTAATGGCTCCGGATAAGGACGTCCCACCACATCTGGCTCAATATCCGTCAACAGGGGTCAACTGGGAACGCTCAGTTCGATAATGCTTTCGCTCATTATTAGGTAAGTAGCGTCAAGATCTTTCGTGACATAATCATTTGCACATGTTATACACATTTTACATGTATTATAGGAGAATATATTGTACAGTTAATAGCCCAGTAGTTTGTAAGTGCTGAGCAGTGCATTGGTGTGGTTGATGAGCCTATTAGCACTGAGGAATACATGTTCAGACCTGCACACAAAACAATAAAAGCAAAATTACAATACAAAGCCACCAAGACAAGCACCACACACACACACACACTGACAATGGAACCTGCCTACCTTCCATCTCTAAAGTAACGCTTCAGAGTGTCACTGAAACTTCTCGAACTCTTCACAAAAACACGTTTACGACTGTCTAAAACCTGTGTCAAGTCAATATCTTCATTGTAACACTAGATGTTCATTAGATAATGTATCACCTTTCTGTGTTCTTTCATGCTGGGATCAGCTTGATGTCTCTTCGACACTTCATTGACAGCATCTAATACTTCCTTGATAGAACTTGCCACATCTCTGATGATACGAAGAAAAGTTGACCGGTCACGAATCTGGTCAGGAATGCGACTGAGTTTCTCCTTCAAGGCTATTGTACGAACCATCCAACAATCATCACTCTATATATCATCACTTAGAATTTATATATATCACCTAGAATCATCACTCTATATATCATAACTTAGATAATCATCACTCTATATATCATCAATTGGACAATCATCATTCTATATATCATCACTTTATATATCATTACTTAGACAATCATTACCCCTCTATACAATCATTACCCCTCTATATATCACCACTTACACAATCATCACTCTATATATCATCACTCTAATATCATCACTTAGACAATCATTATTCCTCTACATATCATTACTTAGCCAACACGGACATCACTGTATTATTATTCAGGCACTGCGTATCATAGGAGGGGACTACAGTCATCACTGCACATCATTATATAGGAGGGGACTGCAGTCATCACTGCACATCATTATATAGGAGGGGACTACAGTCATCACTGCACATCATTATATAGGAGGGGACTACAGTCATCACTGCACATCATTATATAGGAGGGGACTGCAGTCATCACTGCACATCATTATATAGGAGGGGACTACAGTCATCACTGCACATCATTATATAGGAGGGGACTACAGTCATCACTGCACATCATTATATAGGAGGGGACTACAGTCATCACTGCACATCATTATATAGGAGGGGACTACAGTCATCACTGCACATCATTATATAGGAGGGGACAGTCATCACAGCATTATCACTCATTATCACTACTTAGGTGAGTAGGATAAAATCTAACAAGAAAAGTGAGTGGCCAGCCTATTCCATACTGAAGACATGTGTCTTCATATTATGGAGGCCAATAGAGAAGACAAAGACAATTTTGTCAGCAACACTTATTACTGGTATGGCATGGTTAAAGAACTATTACACTGGTATCTAGGTATCCTGTAGAGAAATGAAATTAATCAAGCAAAAATCCAAACCCAGTTAGTATACAGCAAAGTTTGACACTGGTCTGTGGCTTACTAAAGCCTTCACTGGCCTATTGCTATTAGCATACAGCAAAGCTTGAGACTGACCTATTGCTATTCGTATACAGCAAAGCTTGACACTGGCCTATTGCTATTAGTATACAGCAAAGCTTGTTCTAGATGGTCTAGTTTATCATGAAGCATGTTCTAGATAGTCTAGTTTATCATGAAGCATGTTCTAGATGGTCTAGTTTATCATGAAGCATGTTCTAGATGGTCTAGTTTATCATGAAGCATGCTCTAGATGGTCTAGTTTATCATGAAGCATGTTCTAGATGGTCTAGTTTATCATGAAGCATGTTCTAGATGGTCTAGTTTATCATGAAGCATGTTCTAGATGGTCTAGTTTATCATGAAGCATGCTCTAGATGGTCTAGTTTATCATGAAGCATGTTCTAGATGGTCTAGTTTATCATGAAGTATGTTCTAGATGGTCTAGTTTATCATGAAGTATGTTCTAGATGGTCCAGTTTATCATGAAGCATGTTCTAGATGGTCTAGTTTATCATGAAGCATGTTCTAGATGGTCTAGTTTATCATGAAGCATGTTCTAGATGGTCTAGTTTATCATGGAGCAAGCTCTAGATGGTCTAGTTTATCATGAAGCATGTTCTAGATGGTCTAGTTTATCATGAAGCATGCTCTAGATAGTTTAGTTTATCATGAAGCGTGTTCTAGATGGTCTAGTTTATCATGAAGCATGTTCTAGATGGTCTAGTTTATCATGAAGCATGTTCTAGATGGTCTAGTTTATCATGAAGCATGCTCTAGATAGTCTAGTTTATCATGAAGCGTGTTCTAGATGGTCTAGTTTATCATGAAGCATGTTCTAGATGGTCTAGTTTATCATGAATTGTATTCTAGATGGTCTAGTTTATCATGAAGCGTGTTCTAGATGGTCTAGTTTATCATGAAGCATGTTCTAGATGGTCTAGTTTATCATGAAGCATGCTCTAGTTGGTCTAGTTTATCATGAAGCATGTTCTAGATGGTCTAGTTTATCATGAAGCATGCTCTAGTTGGTCTAGTTTATCATGAAGCATGTTCTAGATAGTCTAGTTTATCATGAAGCATGCTCTAGTTGGTCTAGTTTATCATGAAGCATGTTCTAGATGGTCTAGTTTATCATGAAGCATGCTCTAGATGGTCGAGTTTATCATGAAGCATGTTCTAGATGGTCTAGTTTATCATGAAGCATGTTCTAGATGGTCTAGTTTATCATGAAGCATGCTCTAGATGGTCGAGTTTATCATGAAGCATGTTCTAGATGGTCCAGTTTATCATGAAGCATGTTCTAGATGGTCCAGTTTATAATGAAGCATGCTCTAGTTGGTCTAGTTTATCATGAAGCATGCTCTAGATGGTCGAGTTTATCATGAAGCATGTTCTAGATGGTCTAGTTTATCATGAAGCATGTTCTAGATGGTCCAGTTTATCATGAAGCATGTTCTAGATGGTCTAGTTTATCATGAAGCATGCTCTAGTTGGTCTAGTTTATCATGAAGCATGCTCTAGATGGTCGAGTTTATCATGAAGCATGTTCTAGATGGTCTAGTTTATCATGAAGCATGCTCTAGATGGTCGAGTTTATCATGAAGCATGTTCTAGATGGTCCAGTTTATCATGAAGCATGTTCTAGATGGTCCAGTTTATAATGAAGCATGCTCTAGTTGGTCTAGTTTATCATGAAGCATGCTCTAGATGGTCGAGTTTATCATGAAGCATGTTCTAGATGGTCTAGTTTATCATGAAGCATGTTCTAGATGGTCCAGTTTATCATGAAGCATGTTCTAGATGGTCTAGTTTATCATGAAGCATGCTCTAGTTGGTCTAGTTTATCATGAAGCATGCTCTAGATGGTCGAGTTTATCATGAAGCATGTTCTAGATGGTCTAGTTTATCATGAAGCATGCTCTAGATGGTCAAGTTTATCATGAAGCATGTTCTAGATGGTCCAGTTTATAATGAAGCATGCTCTAGTTGGTCTAGTTTATCATGAAGCATGCTCTAGTTGGTCTAGTTTATCGTGCTCTAGATAGTCTAGTTTATCATGAAGCATGTTCTAGATGGTCTAGTTTATCATGAAGCATGCTCTAGATGGTCGAGTTTATCATGAAGCATGTTCTAGATGGTCCAGTTTATCATGAAGCATGTTCTAGATGGTCCAGTTTATAATGAAGCATGCTCTAGTTGGTCTAGTTTATCATGAAGCATGCTCTAGTTGGTCTAGTTTATCATGAAGCATGCTCTAGATGGTCGAGTTTATCATGAAGCATGTTCTAGATGGTCTAGTTTATCATGAAGCATGTTCTAGATGGTCTAGTTTATCATGAAGCATGCTCTAGATGGTCGAGTTTATCATGAAGCATGTTCTAGATGGTCCAGTTTATCATGAAGCATGTTCTAGATGGTCCAGTTTATAATGAAGCATGCTCTAGTTGGTCTAGTTTATCATGAAGCATGCTCTAGATGGTCTAGTTTATCATGAATTGTGTTCTAGATGGTCTAGTTTATCATGAAGCGTGTTCTAGATGGTCCAGTTTATCATGAAGCATGTTCTAGATGGTCTAGTTTATCATGAAGCATGTTCTAGATGGTCCAGTTTATCATGAAGCATGTTCTAGATGGTCTAGTTTATCATGAAGCATGCTCTAGTTGGTCTAGTTTATCATGAAGCATGCTCTAGATGGTCGAGTTTATCATGAAGCATGTTCTAGATGGTCTAGTTTATCATGAAGCATGCTCTAGATGGTCGAGTTTATCATGAAGCATGTTCTAGATGGTCCAGTTTATCGTGAAGCTTGTTCT
This sequence comes from Cladorhizidae sp. MBARI D1340-BT2, assembly GCA_028752905.1. Taxonomy (NCBI): domain Eukaryota; kingdom Metazoa; phylum Porifera; class Demospongiae; order Poecilosclerida; family Cladorhizidae; species Cladorhizidae sp. MBARI D1340-BT2. The sequence goes on from JAQNBH010000006.1 coordinate 49,875,786, forward strand.
AGATGGTCCAGTTTATAATGAAGCATGTTCTAGATGGTCTAGTTTATCATGAAGCATGTTCTAGATGGTCCAGTTTATCATGAAGCATGTTCTAGATGGTCCAGTTTATAATGAAGCATGTTCTAGATGGTCTAGTTTATCATGAAGCATGTTCTAGATGGTCTAGTTTATCATGAAGCATGTTCTAGATAGTCTAGTTTATCATGAAGCATGTTCTAGATGGTCTAGTTTATCATGAAGCATGTTCTAGATGGTCTAGTTTATCATGAAGCATGTTCTAGATGGTCTAGTTTATCATGAAGCATGTTTTAGATGGTCTAGTTTATCATGAAGCATGTTCTAGATGGTCTAGTTTATCATGAAGCATGTTCTAGATGGTCTAGTTTATCATGAAATATGTTCTAGATGGTCTAGTTTATCATGAAGCATGTTCTAGATGGTCTAGTTTATCATGGAGCATGCTCTAGATGGTCTAGTTTATCATGAAGCATGTTCTAGATGGTCTAGTTTATCATGAAATATGTTCTAGATGGTCTAGTTTATCATGAAGCATGTTCTAGATGGTCTAGTTTATCATGAAGCAAGCTCTAGATGGTCTAGTTAATCATGAAGTACAGTATGTTCTAGATGGTCTAGTTATTCATGAAGCATGTTCTAGATGGTCCAGTTTATCATGAAGTGTGTAGATGGTCTAGTTTATCATGAAGTATGCTCTAGATGGTCTAGTTTATCATGAAGCATGTTCTAGATGGTCTAGTTTATCATGAAGCATGTTCTAGATGGTCTAGTTTATCATGAAGCATGTTCTAGAATCTAGATGGTCCAGTTTATCATGAAGTGTGTTCTAGATGGTCTAGTTTATCATGAAGCATGTTCTAGATGGTCTAGTTTATCATGAAGCATGCTCTAGATGGTCTAGTTTATCATGAAGCATGTTCTAGATGGTCTAGTTTATCATGAAGCATGTTCTAGATGGTCCAGTTTATCATGAAGCATGTTCTAGATGGTCTAGTTTATCATGAAGCATGTTCTAGATGGTCTAGAGCATGCTCTAGATGGTCTAGTTTATCGTGAAGTGTGTTCTAGATGGTCTAGTTTATCATGAAGCATGTTCTAGATGGTCTAGTTTATCATGAAGCATGTTCTAGATGGTCTAGTTCATCATGAAGTGTGTGCTAGATGGCCGTTATTCATGAAGCATGTACAAGATGGTCCAGTTCATCATGAAGTGTGCTCTAGACGGCCCAGTTAATCATGAAGTGTGCTCTAGATGGCCCAGTTCATCATGAAGTGTTTTAGATGGCCCAGTTCATCATGAAGTGTTCTAGATGGCCCAGTTCATCATGAAGTGTGCTCTAGATGGCCCAGTTCATCATGAGGTGTGCTCTAGATGGCCCAGTTCATCATGAAGTATGTTCTAGATGGTCTAGTTTATCATGAAGTGTGCTCTAGATGGCCCAGTTCATCATGAAGTGTGCTCTAGATGGCCCAGTTCATCATGAAGTGTGTTCTAGATGGTCTAGTTTATCATGAAGCATGCTCTAGACTAGATGGTCTAGTTTATCATGAAGCATGTTCTAGATGGTCTAGTTTATCATGAAGTGTGTTCTAGATGGTCTAGTTTATCATGAAGCATGTTCTAGATGGTCTAGTTTGTTCTAGATGGCATGGTTCATCATGAAGTGTGCTCTAGATGGCCCAGTTCATCATGAAGTGTGCTCTAGATGGCCCAGTTCATCATGAAGTGTGCTCTAGATGGCCCAGTTCATCATGAAGTGTGCTCTAGATGGCCCAGTTCATCATGAAGTGTGTTCTAGATGGCCCAGTTCGTCATGAAGTATGCTCTAGATGGCCCAGTTCATCATGAAGTGTTCTAGATGGCCCAGTTCATCATGAAGTGTGCTCTAGATGGCCCAGTTCACCATGAAGTGTGCTCTAGATGGCCCAGTTCATCATGAAGTGTGTTCCAGATGACCCAGTTCATCATGAAGTGGGCTCTAGATGGCCCAGTTCATCATGAAGTGTGTTCTAGATAACCCAGTTCATCATGAAGTGGGCTCTAGATGGCCCAGTTCATCATGAAGTGGGCTCTAGATGGCCCAGTTCATCATGAAGTGTGCTCTAGATGGCCCAGTTCATCATGAAGTGGGCTCTAGATGGCCCAGTTGATCATGAAGTGTGCTCTAGATGGCCCAGTTCATCATGAAGTGGGCTCTAGATGGCATGGTTCATCAAAACATAAATGGTCATAGCAAATGTCAAGGATACAAGTTGAGCACACCTCTTTAAGTACATGCTTTTGTAGGCACTCTCCATAGCTCAGTAGTTAAAATCTGAGGGAAATTATGCAGGCAGGTTTGTGACCTTAGAGAGTGAGTGACATTCACCTCGAGCACTGATGATGTCATCACAATGCCATAGGGCTGTGCCAAAAAAATAGCCCCAATTTCAAATAAGCATATACATTCAGGCTGATCATTAGGCAGATGGTCTTTGAAGAGGTCTATAGTTTGATTGCTGTTCACCGATGTTTTAAGTGCATGCACTCAAAAACAGCCGTCACATTCTGCTACCTTTAGCCCTGTAGTTGAGCTGTACAAACTCTTCATCTTGAGAAGTGATGGTATATTGGGAGACATCATAACAAGCTAGTCTCAGAAGAGACTCGGGCAAGTTTAAGTCCACTCCCTCTGCGTCCAACACTCCCGAGATAAAGTCCTGAGTCAGACCTGGATGAGCTCGCTCTGCCTGTACAGCAGGACACAACTTGTGTGAGTACAGCGTCCACTGACTTGTAACACACCAGTTCACAAGATGAAGAGGATTTTAAGCACAGAGATACAACCTTAATTCATTACCTTGGCAAAGGCAGTCCTCAGAGTTTGAACGGCAGCAATGTTCTTCTCATCCACTTCTAGCTGAAAGTTACGCATAGTAATATAGAGTAGAAAATAGATTAGCCCATATCTCACCTCGCTAAACACAGGCTCCAACACAGCGTGTAACGCTAAAGAAGCCACCATGTTCTCCATATCTGTGCTTATGTAAGTGGGGTGTGAATTGAAGTACTTTCTGGGCCACACCCATCAGGGAGAAGCACGCGCCCACGTATGTATAATTATATCACGTGGTAATAAGCGGCAACCTACTGTTGGTAAAGAATCGTCTGGGTCATTGGTTCTCTTAGTAACTGGAGGATTGTCTCCTGTGAGCATGAAACTGGTGGTTAGTTTATGTGCGAGTATTCTGGTCATTTCCGTAGTGACAGTCTGTGGAACTGGACCGAAGCCTCTCAGTGTAATACTGCGTTCTAGATGGCCATATACCCCACAGTTATTGGAAGCAAGGTACGGTATGTATAAATACATACCTAAGATAGTTTGGCTTCACCTAACCGTTTCCATTAAGAGTAGAGTTTGGGACATGAGCGTATTAAATTTGTTCTTCTAGAAATTAATTACTAATTGCTCAAAATCATAGCAAAGTGGGGGAGAGGGCTTTTGCATCAGTGATGGAGGGTGGTTACGGGGTTTGGAACCCCCCCCCCCCCCCCCCCCCCCCCACCACACACACACTGCATGGTCATACTGGTTTCAACTAACTTGAAGCACTGCCCTCACCCATCCACCCTTTCCCCTTAAATCTGGCTAAATCGGCTCTTGGATATGCTGTGAAGATGACTCTTCGCCACATCAAGAGGGAGAAGGAAACGAAGTAGTTCTGAATCTTGAGTTTCTGCTCCAAATGATGCCAAGCTCGTGATGAAGGCGATGCATGCCTTGACAGACGTACAAGTACTTCATTATAGTAGCGTTCCCAGGCTTTCGTGTGACTATCTCTAAGGATCCTCTATCTAAGGACCCTCACACTATATCTGAGAATCCTCACACTATATCTAAGGACCCTCACACTATATCTAAGGATCCTCATACTATATCTAAGGATCCTCACACTATATCTGAGAACCCTCACACTATATCTAAGGACCCTCATACTATATCCAAGGACCCTCACACTATATCTGAGAACCCTCACACTATATCTAAGGACCCTCACTCTATATCTAAGGATCCACACTATATCTAATGATCCACACTCTATATCTAAGGATCAACACACTATATCTAAGGATCCACTCTATATCTAACGATCCACGCTCTATATCTAAGGATCCACACTCTATATCTAAGGATTCACACACTATATCTAAGGATCCACACTCTATATCTAAGGATCCACACTCTGTATCTAACGATCCACACTCTATATCTAAGGATCCACACACTATATCTAAGGATCCACACACTATATCTAAGGATCCACACTCTATATCTAAGGATCCACACTCTATATCTAACGATCCACACTCTATATCTAAGGATCCACACTCTATATATAAGGATCCACACTCTATATCTAAGGATCCACACTCTATATATAAGGATCCACACTCTATATCTAATGATCCACACTCTATATCTAAGGATCCACACTATATCTAACGATCCACACTCTATATCTAAGGATCCACACTCTATATATAAGGATCCACACACTATATCTAAGGATCCACACTCTATATCTAAGGATTCACACACTATATCTAAGGATCCACACTCTATATCTAAGGATCCACACTCTGTATCTAACGATCCACACTCTATATCTAAGGATCCACACACTATATCTAAGGATCCACACACTATATCTAAGGATCCACACTCTATATCTAAGGATCCACACTCTATATCTAACGATCCACACTCTATATCTAAGGATCCACACTCTATATATAAGGATCCACACTCTATATCTAAGGATCCACACTCTATATATAAGGATCCACACTCTATATCTAAGGATCCACACTATATCTAACGATCCACACTCTATATCTAAGGATCCACACTCTATATATAAGGATCCACACACTATATCTAAGGATCCACACTATATATCTAACGATCCACGCTCTATATCTAACGATCCACGCTCTATATCTAACGATCCACGCTCTATATCTAATGATCCACGCTAGGATCCACACTCTATATCTAAGGATCCACACTCTATATCTAAGGATCCACACACTATATCTAAGGATCCACACTCTATATCTAAGGATCCACACTCTATATCTAAGGATCCACACACTATATCTAAGGATCCACACTCTATATCTAAGGATCCACGCTCTATATCTAAGGATCCACACACTATATCTAAGGATCCACACTCTATATCTAAGGATCCACACTATATCTAACACTATATGTAAGGATCCACACTCTATATCTAAGGATCCATGCTCTATATCTAAGGATCCACACACTATATCTAAGGATCCACACTCTATATCTAAGGATCCACACTATATCTAACACTATATCTAAGGATCCACACTCTATATCTAAGGATCCACACACTATATCTAACACTATATCTAAGGATCCACACTCTATATCTAAGGATCCACACTATATCTAACACTATATCTAAGGATCCACACTCTATATCTAAGGATCCACACACTATATCTAACACTATATCTAAGGATCCACACTCTATATCTAAGGATCCACACACTATATCTAAGGATCCACACACTATATCTAACGATCCACACACTACATATATATCTAAGGATCCACACTCTATATCTAAGGATCCACACTCTGTATCTAACGATCCACACTCTATATCTAACGATCCACACTCTATATCTAAGGATCCTCACTCTATATCTAAGGATCCACACACTATATTTAAGGATCCACACTATATCTAAGGATCCACACACTACATGTATATCTAAGGATCCACACTCTAAGGATCCACACTCTATATCTAAGGATCCACACACTATATCTAACTAAGGATCTACCTCTATATCTTACACTATATCTAAGGATCCACATACTATATCTAACGATCCACGCTCTATATCTAAGGATCCACACTCTATATCTAAGGATCCACATACTATATCTAACGATCCACGCTCTATATCTAAGGATCCACACTCTATATCTAAGGATCCACACTCTATATCTAAGGATCCACGCTCTATATCTAACTAAGGATCTACACTCTATATCTAAGTATCCACACACTATATCTAAGGATCCACGCTCTATATCTAAGGATCCACACCCTATATCTAAGGATCCACACTCTATATCTAATGATCCACACTCTATATCTAAGGATCCACACTCTATATCTAAGGATCCGCACACTATATTTAAGGATCTGCACTCAAGGTTTCATCCAGGATTTTTCAACTGGAGGGGGGGATTATGCCAGTATATACTGTACTGATTTGATTGGATGATGAAGTCAGGTGGCAATTTGGAAATTCCGTTAGCCCTGAGGAATCCCCACAGCAGGTCAGCTTCTAAAATAAATACCCTGAGCCTGGCACAGCACTTCTTCCAGTCATGATACAAGTCGTCATTCATCATACCTCTTGCCCACCTATTCCTCTGTCCTCTGCATATATCTAATAGCTTTCACTTGCCCACCTATTCCTCTGTCCTCTGCAAATATCTAATAGCTTTCACTTGCCCACCTATTCCTCCATATATCTAATAGCTTTCACTTGCCACCTATTCCTCTGTCCTCTGCATATATCTAATAGCTTTCACTTGCCACCTATTCCTCTGTCCTCTGCATATATCTAATAGCTTCCACTTGCCACCTATTCCTCTGTCCTCTGCAAATATCTAATAGCTTCCACTTGCCCACCTATTCCTCTGTCCTCTGCAAATATCAATAGCTTTCACTTGCCCACCTATTCCTCTGTCCCCTGCAAATATCTAATAGCTTCCACTTGCCCACCTATTCCTCTGTCCTCTGCAAATATCTAATAGCTTCCACTTGCCCACCTATTCCTCTGTCCTCTGCAAATATCTAATAGCTTCCACTTGCCACCTATTCCTCTGTCCTCTGCAAATATCTAATAGCTTTCACTTGCCCACCTATTCCTCTGTCCTCTGCAAATATCTAATAGCTTCCACTTGCCACCTATTCCTCTGTCCTCTGCAAATATCTAATAGCTTCCACTTGCCACCTATTCCTCTGTCCTCTGCAAATATCTAATAGCTTCCACTTGCCACCTATTCCTCTGTCCTCTGCATATATCTAATAGCTTCCACTTGCCACCTATTCCTCTGTCCTCTGCAAATATCTAATAGCTTTCACTTGCCCACCTATTCCTCTGTCCTCTGCAAATATCTAATAGCTTCCACTTGCCACCTATTCCTCTGTCCTCTGCAAATATCTAATAGCTTCCACTTGCCACCTATTCCTCTGTCCTCTGCAAATATCTAATAGCTTCCACTTGCCACCTATTCCTCTGTCCTCTGCATATATCTAATAGCTTCCACTTGCCACCTATTCCTCTGTCCTCTGCAAATATCTAATAGCTTCCACTTGCCACCTATTCCTCTGTCCTCTGCATATATCTAATAGCTTTCACTTGCCACCTATTCCTCTGTCCTCTGCATATATCTAATAGCTTTCACTTGCCCACCTATTCCTCTGTCCTCTGCAAATATCTAATAGCTTTCACTTGCCCACCTATTCCTCTGTCCTCTGCATATATCTAATAGCTTCCACTTGCCACCTATTCCTCTGTCCTCTGCAAATATCTAATAGCTTCCACTTGCCACCTATTCCTCTGTCCTCTGCAAATATCTAATAGCTTCCACTTGCCACCTATTCCTCTGTCCTCTGCATATATCTAATAGCTTCCACTTGCCACCTATTCCTCTGTCCTCTGCAAATATCTAATAGCTTCCACTTGCCACCTATTCCTCTGTCCTCTGCATATATCTAATAGCTTTCACTTGCCACCTATTCCTCTGTCCTCTGCATATATCTAATAGCTTTCACTTGCCCACCTATTCCTCTGTCCTCTGCAAATATCTAATAGCTTTCACTTGCCCACCTATTCCTCTGTCCTCTGCATATATCTAATAGCTTCCACTTGCCACCTATTCCTCTGTCTTCTGCAAATATCTAGTAGCTTTCACTTGCCACCTATTCCTCTGTCCTCTGCAAATATCTAATAGCTTCCACTTGCCACCTATTCCTCTGTCCTCTGCATATATCTAATAGCTTCCACTTGCCACCTATTCCTCTGTCCTCTGCATATATCTAATAGCTTTCACTTGCCCACCTATTCCTCTGTCCTCTGCAAATATCTAATAACTTCCACTTGCCACCTATTCCTCTGTCCTCTGCAAATATCTAATAGCTTCCAATTGCCCACCTATTCCTCTGTCCTCTGCAAATATCTAATAGCTCTTGTGTGGTCCTACTCAAACCTGTATATATAGCCTCACTCTAATTACACATCTGACCTATAGCGTAACTCTAATTACATACCTGACTATAGCCTCAATCCGAATGGTAAGACTCACATCAAGCTGTGTGTCCTAAAGTAGACTTACATCAAGCTATGTGTCCTAGAGTAGACTTGCATCAAGCTGTGTGTCCTAAAGTAGACTTACATCGAGCTGTGTGTCCTAGAGTGCTGTGTGTCCTAGAGTAGACTTACATGTGCATCAAGCTGTGTGTCCTAGAAGACTTGCATCAAGCTATTTGTCTTAAAGTAGACTTACATCAAGCTGTGTGTCCTAGAATAGACTTACATCAAGCTGTGTGTCTTAGGGTAGACTTACATCAAGCTGTGTGTCCTAGGGTAGACTTACATCAAGCTGTGGTCTTAGGGTAGACTTACATCAAGCTGTGGTCTTAGGGTAGACTTACATCAAGCTGTGTGTCCTAGGGTAGACTTATATCAAGCTGTGTGTCCTAGGGTAGACTTACATCAAGATGTGTGTCCTAGAGTAGACTTACATCAAGCTGTGTGTTGACTTGCATCAAGGTGTGTATCCTAGAGTAGACTTGCATCAAGCTGTGTGTCCTAGAGTAGAGTTGCATCAAGCTGTGCATCCTAGTGGACTTGTATCAGGCTGTGTGTCCTAGAGTAGAGTTACATCAAGCTGTGCATCCTAGTGGACTTACATCAAGCTGTGTGTCCTAGAGTAGAGTTACATCAAGCTGTGTGTCCTAGAGTAGAGTTACATCAAGCTGTGTGTCCTAGGGGTGACCTAACTAGGAGCAGTGAACATCTCACACGCATGGAAAGGGAGAGTCTGATCAAATTGGCATACATATAGGTCATTTGTGACCGCCAGCAGATGTGGTTACAGTTGCTGCTGTTGGTCATGTAGGATTTAATTTGTGGCCTTAGCCACCCCACGCCAGCCTGACATTTTCTTGGTGCGAGAAACACAAATCAGGATGTAATCTGTGAGGGACTCTCCTTCTGTGTGTGCATCTGTGAGGGGCTCTCCTTCTGTGTGTGCATCTGTGAGGGGCTCTCCTTCTGTGTGTGCATCTGTGAGGGGCTCTCCTTCTGTGTGTGCATCTGTGAGGGGCTCTCCTGTGTGTGCATCTGTGAGGGGCTCTCCTTCTGTGTGTGCATCTGTGAGGGGCTCTCCTTCTGTGTGTGCATCTGTGAGGGGCTCTCCTTCTGTGTGTGCATCTGTGAGGGGCTCTCCTGTGTGTGCATCTGTGAGGGGCTCTCCTTCTGTGTGTGCATCTGTGAGGGGCTCTCCTTCTGTGTGTGCATCTGTGAGGGGCTCTCCTTCTGTGTGTGCATCTGTGAGGGGCTCTCCTGTGTGTGCATCTGTGAGGGGCTCTCCTTCTGTGTGTGCATCTGTGAGGGGCTCTCCTTCTGTGTGTGCATCTGTGAGGGGCTCTCCTTCTGTGTGTGCATCTGTGAGGGGCTCTCCTTCTGTGTGTGCATCTGTGAGGGGCTCTCCTGTGTGTGCATCTGTGAGGGGCTCTCCTTCTGTGTGTGCATCTGTGAGGGGCTCTCCTTCTGTGTGTGCATCTGTGAGGGGCTCTCCTTCTGTGTGTGCATCTGTGAGGGGCTCTCCTTCTGTGTGTGCATCTGTGAGGGGCTCTCCTTCTGTGTGTGCATCTGTGAGGGGCCCTCCTTCTGTGTGTGCATCTGTGAGGGGCTCTCCTTCTGTGTGTGCATCTGTGAGGGGCTCTCCTTCTGTGTGTGCATCTGTGAGGGGCTCTCCTTCTGTGTGTGCATCTGTGAGGGGATCTCCTTCTGTGTGTGCATCTGTGAGGGGCTCTCCTTCTGTGTGTGCATCTGAGGGGCTCTCCTTCTGTGTGTGCATCTGTGAGGGGCTCTCCTTCTGTGTGTGCATCTGTGAGGGGCTCTCCTGTGTGTGCATCTGTGAGGGGCTCTCCTGTGTGTGCATCTGTGAGGGGCTCTCCTTCTGTGTGTGCATCTGTGAGGGGCTCTCCTTCTGTGTGCATCTGTGAGGGGCTCTCCTTCTGTGTGTGCATCTGTGAGGGGCTCTCCTTCTGTGTGTGCATCTGTGAGGGGATCTCCTTCTGTGTGTGCATCTGTGAGGGGCTCTCCTTCTGTGTGTGCATCTGTGAGGGGCTCTCCTTCTGTGTGTGCATCTGTGAGGGGCTCTCCTTCTGTGTGTGCATCTGTGAGGGGATCTCCTTCTGTGTGTGCATCTGTGAGGGGCATCTGTGAGGGGCTCTCCTTCTGTGTGTGCATCTGTGAGGGGCTCTCCTTCTGTGTGTGCATCTGTGAGGGGCTCTCCTTCTGTGTGTGCATCTGTGAGGGGCTGTCCTTCTGTGTGTGCATCTGTGAGGGGCTCTCCTTCTGTGTGTGCATCTGTGAGGGGCTCTCCTTCTGTGTGTGCATCTGTGAGGGGCTCTCCTTCTGTGTGTGCATCTGTGAGGGGCTCTCCTTCTGTGTGTGCATCTGTGAGGGGATCTCCTTCTGTGTGGCATCTGCATGAGGGTCTGGCCACATCAATAAATGCACCACTTTCCTGATAAAGGATCGACAAGATCAGTAGTTAGTGCTCGCACAGGTTCTCTGGTAAGGGTTTATCTTAATCAAGCATCACTGCTGATACATGTAGGTAAAGGATTGACAATTAAGTAATGCTTGCACTGCTCCCCTGGTAAGGGGTGGGTATAGCAAACCTGCATGTGTGCCACGCGTGTATTGCTGGCTGTGCTACATGTACATAGTTTATGGCAAACATTTTTCTAGCCAACCTGTGCTTTGTAACTATGTATGTATGTATGTCGTGTTATTGGGTGACTTGGCATCAGTTTCTAATTCTCATTAGTGTAATCAAATTAGCATGGGAACCTGTTGGTTTCAGCTGGTCTACATTCACACTGAGAGCCTGGTGGTCTACACCAGTACACACACTGAGAGCCTGGTGGTCTATACCAGTACACACACTGAGAGCTTGGTGGTCTACACCAGTACACACACTGAGAGCCTGGTGGTCTATACCAGTACACACACTGAGAGCCTGGTGGTCTACACCAGTACACACACTGAGAGCCTGGTGGTCTACACCAGTACACACACTGAGAGCCTGGTGGTCTACACCAGTACACACACTGAGAGCTTGGTGGTCTACACCAGTACACACACTGAGAGCCTGGTGGTCTATACCAGTACACACACTGAGAGCCTGGTGGTCTATACCAGTACACACACTGAGAGCCTACTACACCAGTACACACACTGAGAGCCTGGTGGTCTACACCAGTACACACACTGAGAGCCTGGTGGTCTATACCAGTACACACACTGAGAGCCTGGTGGTCTACACCAGTACACACACTGAGAGCCTGGTGGTCTATACCAGTACACACACTGAGAGCCTGGTGGTCTATACCAGTACACACACTGAGAGCCTGGTGGTCTACACCAGTACACACACTGAGAGCCTGGTGGTCTACACCAGTACACACACTGAGAGCCTGGTGGTCTACACCAGTACACACACTGAGAGCTTGGTGGTCTACACCAGTACACACACTGAGAGCCTGGTGGTCTATACCAGTACACACACTGAGAGCCTGGTGGTCTACACCAGTACACACACTGAGAGCCTGGTGGTCTACACCAGTACACACACTGAGAGCCTGGTGGTCTACACCAGTACACACACTGAGAGCCTGGTGGTCTATACCAGTACACACACTGAGAGCCTGGTGGTCTACACCAGTACACACACTGAGAGCCTGGTGGTCTATACCAGTACACACACTGAGAGCCTGGTGGTCTACACCAGTACACACACTGAGAGCCTGGTGGTCTATACCAGTACACACACTGAGAGCCTGGTGGTCTATACCAGTACACACACTGAGAGCCTGGTGGTCTACACCAGTACACACACTGAGAGCCTAGTGGTCTACACCAGTACACACACTGAGAGCCTGGTGGTCTACACCAGTACACACACTGAGAGCCTGGTGGTCTATACCAGTACACACACTGAGAGCCTGGTGGTCTATACCAGTACACACACTGAGAGCCTGGTGGTCTATACCAGTACACACACTGAGAGCCTGGTGGTCTATACCAGTACACACACTGAGAGCCTGGTGGTCTACAACAGTACACACACTGAGAGCCTGGTGGTATATACCAGTACACACACTGAGAGCCTGGTGGTCTACACCAGTACACACACACTGAGAGCCTGGTGGTCTACACCAGTACACACACTGAGAGCCTGGTGGTCTACACCAGTACACACACTGAGAGCCTGGTGGTCTACACCAGTACACACACTGAGAGCCTGGTGGTCTATATCAGTACACACACTGAGAGCCTGGTGGTCTATACCAGTACACACACTGAGAGCCTGGTGGTCTACACCAGTACACACACTGAGAGCCTGGTGGTCTATACCAGTACACACACTGAGAGCCTGGTGGTCTATATCAGTACACACACTGAGAGCCTACTACACCAGTGCACACACTGAGAGCCTGGTGGTCTATATCAGTACACACACTGAGAGCCTGGTGGTCTATACCAGTACACACACTGAGAGCCTGGTGGTCTACACCAGTACACACACTGAGAGCCTGGTGGTCTACACCAGTACACACACTGAGAGCCTGGTGGTCTACACCAGTACACACACTGAGAGCTTACTACACCAGTACACGCACTGAGAGCCTGGTGGTCTACACCAGTACACACACTGAGAGCCTGGTGGTCTACACCAGTACACACACTGAGAGCCTGGTGGTCTATACCAGTACACACACTGAGAGCCTGGTGGTCTATATCAGTACACACACTGAGAGCCTGGTGGTCTACACCAGTACACACACTGAGAGCCTGGTGGTCTATACCAGTACACACACTGAGAGCCTGGTGGTCTATACCAGTACACACACCGAGAGCCTGGTGGTCTACACCAGTACACACACTGAGAGCCTGGTGGTCTACACCAGTACACACACTGAGAGCCTGGTGGTCTACACCAGTACACACACTGAGAGCCTGGTGGTCTATACCAGTACACACACTGAGAGCCTGGTGGTCTACACCAGTACACACACTGAGAGCCTGGTGGTCTACACCAGTACACACACTGAGAGCCTGGTGGTCTATACCAGTACACACACTGAGAGCCTGGTGGTCTACACCAGTACACACACTGAGAGCCTGGTGGTCTACACCAGTACACACACTGAGAGCCTGGTGGTCTACACCAGTACACACACTGAGAGCCTACTACACCAGTACACACACTGAGAGCCTGGTGGTCTATACCAGTACACACTGAGAGCCTACTACACCAGTACACACACTGAGAGCCTACTACACCAGTACACACACTGAGAGCCTGGTGGTCTATACCAGTACACACACTGAGAGCCTGGTGGTATATACCAGTACACACACTGAGAGCGCCTGGTGGTCTACACCAGTACACACACTGAGAGCCTACTACACCAGTACACACACTGAGAGCCTGGTGGTCTACACCAGTACACACACTGAGAGCCTGGTGGTCTACACCAGTACACACACTGAGAGCCTGGTGGTCTACACCAGTACACACACCGAGAGCCTGGTGGTCTATACCAGTACACACACTGAGAGCCTGGTGGTCTACACCAGTACACACACTGAGAGCCTGGTGGTCTATACCAGTACACACACTGAGAGCCTGGTGGTCTATACCAGTACACACACTGAGAGCCTGGTGGTATATACCAGTACACACACTGAGAGCCTGGTGGTCTACACCAGTACACACACTGAGAGCCTGGTGGTCTATACCAGTACACACACTGAGAGCCTGGTGGTCTATACCAGTACACACACTGAGAGCCTGGTGGTCTACACCAGTACACACACTGAGAGCCTGGTGGTCTACACCAGTACACACACTGAGAGCCTGGTGGTCTACACCAGTACACACTGAGAGCCTGGTGGTCTACACCAGTACACACACTGAGAGCCTGGTGGTCTACATCAGTACACACACACTGAGAGCCTAGTGGTCTACACCAGTACACACACTGAGAGCCTGGTGGTCTATACCAGTACACACACTGAGAGCCTGGTGGTCTACACCAGTACACACTGAGAGCCTGGTGGTCTACACCAGTACACACACTGAGAGCCTGGTGGTCTACACCAGTACACACACTGAGAGCCTGGTGGTCTATACCAGTACACACACTGAGAGCCTGGTGGTCTACACCAGTACACACACTGAGAGCCTACTACACCAGTACACACACTGAAAGCCTGGTGGTCTACACCAGTACACACACTGAGAGCCTGGTGGTCTATACCAGTGCACACACTGAGAGCCTGGTGGTCTACACCAGTACACACACTGAGAGCCTGGTGGTATATACCAGTACACACACTGAGAGCTGGTGGTCTATACCAGTACACACACTGAGAGCCTAGTAGTGGTACACACACCGAGAGCCTGGTATGTAGGTATTCATCAATATTGTGCTACGTGTACACACGGGTCTAAAGGAGCACCTCTAGGCCACACTCTAATGGGAGAGCTGGAGTAGAAGCAATTTTATGTGATTACTACATGTGGATATTCATTGATGTGGATATATTGATGTGAATATTCATAGATGTGGATATTCATTGATCTGATATTCATTGCAGTGAATTTCTGTGGGAGCATGAGGAAGGATTGTTCTGGAAGTTTGTGAATGCGACCTCTCAGTTGCCTGCATCCAGCTCGGAGAAAGGTACACCTGCACGTACATGCACACATACACACATCAGGGGTTCATTTAGAAAATTCAAGGGGGGGTAACTGGATGAATCTTGATTTTAATTAAGGGGCTGGGCATGATGGTTAAAGATGTGACAAAGTTTCTAATAAATTTTAATAATACAATTTCCAAGGGGGGGAGGGGGCGCAAAAACGTTCAAAGGGGGCAGCTGCCCCCCCACTAAATGAAACCATGCACAAATGTACATGCGCACATACTTGCATGCACATATGCATACACACACCTACATAACATGTACACACATGCACAAACACATCTACATAACATGCACACACATGCACAAACATACCTACATAACATGCACACACATGCACAAACACACCTACATAACATGCACACACATGCACAAACACACCTACATAACATGCACACACATGCACAAACACACCTACATAACATGCACACACATGCACAAACAATCTACATAACATGCACACACATGCACAAACACATCTACATAACATGCACAAACACATCTACATAACATGCAAACACATGCACAAACACACCTACATAACATGTACACACATGCACAAACACATCTACATAACATGCACAAACACATCTACATAACATGCAAACACATGCACAAACACACCTACATAACATGTACACACATGCACAAACACACCTACATAACATGCACACACATGCATAAACACACCTACATAACATGCACACACATGCACAAACACATCTACATAACATGTACACACATGCACAAACACATCTACATATAAATGTATATCTACGCTTATATATTAATTTTGTTAATAAATTGTTCATGCATAATTTTATTACTGTTGATCATACTATTGCTTCTACGTTCCCTTCTCTGTACTGCTCTTTCTTCCCGTTACTGTAATGTATTACATAAGACATTTCATTAATATAAATTGTTATTGTGAAAATTCTTGGGGGGGGGGGGAATCGTTTTTTGGGGGGGAGGGGATATCCCAGGGCTCCCCACCGGGCACCCCCATGTATCAAACCCTGATATACAAATATACTAGTAGTCAATATACACCACATAATATTATATATATACTAGCAGTCAGTCAATATACACCACATAATATATATATATATATATATATATACTAACAGTCAATAATATATACCAAATAATATATATATATACTAGTAGTCAATATATACCACATAATATATATATATATATACTATATATATATATATAGAAAAGTACTGGGATGGCTAGTCCTACTGCAGTTTCATGCTAATGCAATCATCAGGGACAGGGCTAGGGCTAGGGCTATGGTGCTGGTGGGTGTCCCTGATGATTGCATTAGATTGAAACTGCAGTAGGACTAGCCATCCCAGTACTTTTCTATATTCAATAGCTCTGCCTTAAGGCGGGACTAATCCATTTCTGGGCCTTTTTTTAATTCGTTCATAACTTTTTTGTTCTATATACTATGATGTTGAAATTAGTACCAAAATGCTGCTCATTCAGAGAGCTTTCTAATCGTATATTTAGTTTTGACCTAGCGCCATCCTGGTCAGAGTTGTGGACACCAAGGTGATTTCACTTTATTGCACTTTACTCAACACCTGTGTCACATAAACACTTACAATTTTGACAGCACTTAGAGAACCCACAGACATGCATTTTGAATAGATGAAAACATCATAACTTGTAAAATGGATTTTTAAGAAAGGTCAGTGTTTTGCTCATGATTAGCAACATTCCAGGGCTAATATCTCTCCCATAGATTTTTTTTAGTGGATTCTTTCTATTCAAATGAAAGAGTATGAAAAGAGCTTTCAAATGATATATTAAAAGTTGATATAGGACAAAGCATGGCCCAGTTATGTGCACACAAACTTGAAATAACTCGTTTTGAGATAACGGCTCTTGAAAAAAGTACATTATTATGTTCTCTATATTCCTTTCAGGTTCGTAATTTCGAATTTATGTAGTCAATAACATGGACAAAAGTGTGTATAACTTTGCAGTGAAGCATTCAAATGCTCTGAAACTTGAAATAGAAATACTACATGAACTATACTATAGAATGAATAAATAACTTTAAAAAATGTTTTTTCCCCGAACGAATGGATTAGTCCCGCCTTAACACAGCATTGAGCACTATTTGTAGCCTTCATCAGCAAACTACCTTCTAAGTATATATATACTAGCAGTCAATATATACCACATAATATATACATATATACTAGCAGTCAATATACACCACATAATATATATATATACTAGCAGACCACATAATATACACGCATATAATGTATATATATATACTAGCTGTACATAGCTGGCATAGTTTGTTGCCCCCCCCGAATAATATACACGCATATATATATATATATATACTAGCTGTACATAGCTGGCATAGCCCTCCTAAATGAATAATATACATGCATATAGCTGGCATAGTTTGTTGCCCCCCCCTAAATGAAGTCCTGATTAGGTGAGGTGTAACATAACATAATTGTTGTCCCCAAATGGAGCTCACCATGTTGCTGTCACAGATGTTGTCACGGATGTATTCCCCCCAAAAATGGCCGACTGGCCAACAATACCAAGTGCCATGGCATTCGATGGTGGCTTTCAATCCAAATCTATTCCGTTCAGGTGTACACACACACACACACTCGCAGCATATATATTTGTTTTGACAAACAAATATATGTTTGTCAGAGTTCGCAGGTTTTACCCAGGGCTTGGGTGTAACCCGAGTTGGGTTAAATACCTTTTACCCAGGTTTGACTCAAACATGGATACAACCCAGGATAAAATAATAAGACACAATAGATTTATAAAGATATTATAAGAAATTAACTCTGTAATCAGGAAGTAAGACATTCAATAAATGGCAACTGTAAAGAACTAGACAAAAACAGGAGCTGTGTTTCACTCAGCATTTATTTACCAAGTGACAAGGTTGTCTACTAGAGTATATATATATATTTTTTATGATTTATTTAAATATTTAAACAAGATTCATGGGATTAAGTCCAATTGATATGCAAGTTAAACAGATTTAATAGTCAATCTCTTGAGGTCCACGCAGGAGCCTGTGGTAGAAGACGAGTTTCTGGGCTTTCTCATTTTTGTAATTGCAGTACACTTACTAAACTGTAAGCAGTGAATGATGACCTGTGGTATTTGCTTGCCTTTATTAAATAGCCCTGATGTCCACCACCACCCAGACACTTGTTGCGCTGTGACAGGGCTACAAATAAGTGTTTTATATCACTGGGTAATACCTGGGTAAAACCCGGTGGTACAAAATACCTAAAAACACAGGTTTTACCCACTGGGTTGGGTTAAATAGATTTTACCCGGGTAAAATGCAAACACTGATATTTGTCCTATTTTAAAATGGATAGATCTGCCTGATCTCCCTGTCTGGGGGTCTCCCTGTCTGGGGGTCTGTCTCTGTCTGGGTGTCTGCCTGGTCTCCCTGTCTGGGGGTCTGCCTGGTCTCCCTGTCTGGGGGTCTGCCTGGTCTCCCTGTCTGGGGGTCTGCCTGGTCTCCCTGTCTGGGGGTCTGCCTGGTCTCCCTGTCTGGGGGTCTGCCTGGTCTCCCTGTCTGGGGGTCTGCCTGGTCTCCCTGTCTGGGGGTCTGCCTGGTCTCCCTGTCTGGGGGTCTGCCTGGTCTCTCTGACTGGGGGTCTGCCTGGTCTCCCTGTCTGGGGGTCTGCCTGGTCTCCCTGTCTGGGGGTCTGCCTGGTCTCCCTGTCTGGGGGTCTGCCTGGTCTCCCTGTCTGGGGTCTGCCTGGTCTCTCTGACTGGGGGTCTGCCTGGTCTCCCTGTCTGGGGGTCTGCCTGGTCTCCCTGTCTGGGGGTCTGCCTGGTCTCCCTGTCTGGGAGTCTGCCTGGTCTCTCTGACTGGGGGTCTGCCTGGTCTCCCTGTCTGGGGGTCTGCCTGCTCTCCCTGTCTGGGGGTCTGCCTGGTCTCCCTGTCTGGGGGTCTGCCTGGTCTCCCTGTCTGGGGGTCTGCCTGGTCTCTCTGACTGGGGGTCTGCCTGGTCTCCCTGTCTGGGGGTCTGCCTGGTCTCCCTGTCTGGGGGTCTGCCTGGTCTCCCTGTCTGGGGGTCTGCCTGGTCTCCCTGTCTGGAGGCCTGGTCTCTGCCTGGTCTCCCTGTCTGGAGGTATGCCTGGTCTCCCTGTCTGGAGGCCTGGTCTCTGCCTGGTCTCCCTGTCTTGATGTCTTGTTGGAAGCTTGTTATCTAGAACTGGGCAAGTTCACTTTATGAATTATTCACATTTATCATGAGCCATTTAATGGCTCAAGGAGATGCTACATACTGTGTGAGGTGGTGGTAATAGAGACACCATGTGAGGTATAGTAATAGAGACACCATGTGAGGTGTAGTAATAGAGACACCATGTGAGGTGTAGTAATAGAGACACCATGTGAGGTGTAGTAATAGAGACACCATGTGAGGTGTGGTAATAGAGACACCATGTGAGGTGTAGTAATAGAGACACCATGTGAGGTGTAGTAATAGGGACACCATGTGAGGTGTAGTAATAGAGACACCATGTGAGGTGTAGTAATAGAGACACCATGTGAGGTGTAGTAATAGAGACACCATGTGAGGTGTAGTAATAGAGACACCATGTGAGGTGTAGTAATAGAGACACCATGTGAGGTGTAGTAATAGAGACACCATGTGAGGTGTAGTAATAGAGACACCATGTGAGGTGTAGTAATAGAGACACCATGTGAGGTGTAGTAATAGAGACACCATGTGAGGTGTAGTAATAGAGACACCATGTGAGGTGTGGTAATAGAGACACCATGTGAGGTGTAGTAATAGAGACACCATGTGAGGTGTAGTAATAGAGACACCATGTGAGGTGTAGTAATAGAGACACCATGTGAGGTGTAGTAATAGAGACACCATGTGAGGTGTAGTAATAGAGACACCATGTGAGGTGTAGTAATAGAGACACCATGTGAGGTGTAGTAATAGAGACACCATGTGAGGTGTAGTAATGGAGACACCATGTGAGATGTAGTAATAGGGACACCATGTGAGGTGGAGGGACACCATGTGAGGTGGAGGGACACCATGTGAGGTGGAGGGTTACCATGTGAGGTGGAGGGTTACCATGTGAGGTGGAGGGTTACCATGTGAGGTGGAGGGACACCATGTGAGGTGGAGGGTTACCATGTGAGGTGGAGGGTTACCATGTGAGGTGGAGGGTTACCATGTGAGGTGGAGGAACACCATGTGAGGTGGAGGAACACCATGTGAGGTGGAGGGTTACCATGTGAGGTGGAGGGTTACCATGTGAGGTGGAGGGTTACCATGTGTGCTTGTTACGCTGCTATTCTTCCATATTTAGAGGCCTATGAGTTTGCTGTGGATAGCGTGGAAGACTTGCTGCCGCCTGCAGTGTATAATGTGTTTCTGCTCTCTCTCTCTCTTCGAGCATATTCCCCAGCTGTGCAGATGTTTTACCAGGCAAGACCTACATAGCTGTGAGGGGTGTTGGTGTGTGTGCAGATGTCCACCAGGCAAGACCTGTAGCTGTGAGGGGTGTTGGTGTGTGTGCAGATGTCCACCAGGCAAGACCTGTAGCTGTGAGGGGTGTTGGTGTGTGTGCAGATGTCTACCAGGCAAGACCTGTAGCTGTGAGGGGTGTTGGTGTGTGTGCAGATGTCCACCAGGCAAGACCTGTAGCTGTGAGGGGTGTTGGTGTGTGTGCAGATGTCCACCAGGCAAGACCTGTAGCTGTGAGGGGTGTTGGTGTGTGTGCAGATGTCCACCAGGCAAGACCTGTAGCTGTGAGGGGTGTTGGTGTGTGTGCAGATGTCCACCAGGCAAGACCTGTAGCTGTGAGGGGTGTTGGTGTGTGTGCAGATGTCCACCAGGCAAGACCTGTAGCTGTGAGGGGTGTTGGTGTGTGTGCAGATGTCCACCAGGCAAGACCTGTAGCTGTGAGGGGTGTTGGTGTGTGTGCAGATGTCCACCAGGCAAGACCTGTAGCTGTGAGGGGTGTTGGTGTGTGTGCAGATGTCCACCAGGCAAGACCTGTAGCTGTGAGGGGTGTTGGTGTGTGTGCAGATGTCCACCAGGCAAGACCTGTAGCTGTGAGGGGTGTTGGTGTGTGTGCAGATGTTCACCAGGCAAGACCTGTAGCTGTGAGGGGTGTTGGTGTGTGTGCAGATGTCCACCAGGCAAGACCTGTAGCTGTGAGGGGTGTTGGTGTGTGTGCAGATGTCTACCAGGCAAGACCTATAGCTGTGAGGGGTGTTGGTGTGTGTGCAGATGTCCACCAGGCAAGACCTGTAGCTGTGAGGGGTGTTGGTGTGTGTGCAGATGTTCACCAGGCGCAAGACCTGTAGCTGTGAGGGGTGTTGGTGTGTGTGCAGATGTTCACCAGGCGCAAGACCTGTAGCTGTGAGGGGTGTTGGTGTGTGTGCAGATGTTCACCAGGCAAGACCTGTAGCTGTGAGGGGTGTTGGTGTGTGTGCAGATGTCCACCAGGCAAGACCTGTAGCTGTGAGGGGTGTTGGTGTGTGTCATTGTTGCAGGTGGCGGAGGAGGCCTACAAGGAGTTGTCCCGACCTGACAACTGTGAGGTTAGTCGTGCCTTTGTGGCCGTCTCTGGCACGATGGCCTGCAGCGTGGAGGACCTACGTGCTCTCGTCCAGGCTGAGTGGAACCCAACAGCTAGGCAAGTCTGGTAAAGGGTTGTTCTAGTCTTTCTCACTTGTCACACCTTCGAACTGGGATAAAGGATCATGTGTGTGATGGATGGATGTAGTGATGGAGACACTACATGTGCTAGCAGCGCCGATAGATGGCTATGTACTCGCCACACATTCACCATGCATGTGTGTGTGTGTGTGTGTGTGTGTGTACTCTCCACACATTCACCATGCATGTGCATACATGTATGTGTGTGTGTGTACTCTCCACACATTCACCATGCATGTGTGTGTGTGTGTGTGTGTACTCTCCACACATTCACCATGCATGTGCATACATGCATGTATGTGTGTACTCTCCACACATTCACCATGCATGTGCATACATGTATGTGTGTGTAGTCACCATACATTCACCATGCATGTGTGTATGTGTGTATGTGTGTACTCTCCATACATTCACCATGCATGTGCATGCATGTGTATGTGTGTACTCTCCACACATAGTGGGGAGTGAGGAGTCAGGTCATGTACGCACTAGTAGGTCATGTTTTTAAACGTTGTTTTCAGTTTGCCCCTTACTCCCATCATAATTAAATATTCACACTGGCATGTTCGGAGGGGGTGGGGACTAAAATCTGCCAAAGTGAATTTTAGCTGAGGTGTCACTTCATGAGGCACACTAAGACGGGCTGTGGTGAACTTGTCTTCCTCTTCTGTCCTGTGTAGGGCCCCCACAACCTACTCCTTTGATCATCAGTTCCCCACAAGGGGGCAGCTGCATGCTCCCCTGGCCATCCTTTATGCAGAGCTGGGCACACCGGAATGCACACTCTTCCACTCCACTCTGTCAGCACTGGCCCTGCAAGGAGCAGTCCGCTACGTCTTCAGACATTTTGTCAAGGTCAGAGCAAAGCAGCCACCAACTGAAGCCTCTCTATTGGGTCATTCCATGATGATCTATGGGTTCTCTCTGTATTAACCAGTGTTAGGCTGATCTATGGATTCTCTCTGTATTACCCAGTGTTAGGCTGATCTATGGATTCTCTCTGTATTACCCAGTGTTAGGCTGATCTATGGGTTCTCTCAGTGTTAGGCTGATCTATGGGTTCTCTCTGTATTACCCAGTGTTAGGCTGATCTATGGGTTCTCTCTGTATTACCCAGTGTTAGGCTGATCTATGGGTTCTCTCTGTATTAACCAGTGTTAGGCTGATCTATGGATTCTCTCTGTATTACCCAGTGTTAGGCTGATCTATGGGTTCTCTCAGTGTTAGGCTGATCTATGGGTTCTCTCTGTATTACCCAGTGTTAGGCTGATCTATGGGTTCTCTGGTTCTCTCTGTATTACCCAGTGTTAGGGTGATCTATGGGTTCTCTCTGTATTACCCAGTGTTAGGCTGATCTATGGGTTCTCTCTGTATTACCCAGTGTTAGGCTGATCTATGGATTCTCTCTGTATTACCCAGTGTTAGGCTGATCTATGGGTTCTCTCTGTATTACCCAGTGTTAGGCCTTGGATTCTCTCTGTATTACCCAGTGTTAGGCTGATCTATGGGTTCTCTCTGTATTACCCAGTGTTAGGCTGATCTATGGGTTCTCTCTGTATTACCCAGTGTTAGGCTGATCTATGGGTTCTCTCTGTATTACCCAGTGTTAGGCTGATCTATGGATTCTCTCTGTATTACCCAGTGTTAGGCTGATCTATGGGTTCTCTCTGTATTACCCAGTGTTAGGCTGATCTATGGGTTCTCTCTGTATTACCCAGTGTTAGGATGATCTATGGGTTCTCTCTGTATTACCCAGTGTTAGGCTGATCTATGGGTTCTCTCTGTATTACCCAGTGTTAGGCTGATCTATGGGTTCTCTCTGTATTACCCAGTGTTAGGCTGATCTATGGGTTCTCTCTGTATTACCCAGTGTTAGGCTGATCTATGGGTTCTCTCTGTATTACCCAGTGTTAGGCTGATCTATGGGTTCTCTCTGTATTACCCAGTGTTAGGCTGATCTATGGGTTCTCTCTGTATTACCCAGTGTTAGGCTGATCTATGGGTTCTCTCTGTATTACCCAGTGTTAGGCTGATCTATGGGTTCTCTCTGTATTACCAGTGTTAGGCTGATCTATGGGTTCTCTCTGTATTACCCAGTGTTAGGCTGATCTATGGGTTCTCTCTGTATTACCCAGTGTTAGGCTGATCTATGGGTTCTCTCTGTATTACCCAGTGTTAGGCTGATCTATGGGTTCTCTCTGTATTACCCAGTGTTAGGCTGATCTATGGGTTCTCTCTGTATTACCCAGTGTTAGGCTGATCTATGGGTTCTCTCTGTATTACCCAGTGTTAGGCTGATCTATGGGTTCTCTCTGTATTACCCAGTGTTAGGCTGATCTATGGGTTCTCTCTGTATTACCCAGTGTTAGGCTGATCTATGGGTTCTCTCTGTATTACCCAGTGTTAGGCTGATCTATGGGTTCTCTCTGTATTACCCAGTGTTAGGCTGATCTATGGGTTCTCTCTGTATTACCCAGTGTTAGGCTGATAGTACAGTGTAAATCACACACTCAGTCTAACATCACAAATGTCTCAACTTTTAGACCTCTAATAAATGCCCAGCCTGGATCCTTTTTATAGAGCCAGTCCAAATTACTAAATAAGGACAAAATAGAGAACATCACACTTGCACATATGCGACCAATCAACACTACTGTATTTAATGAGTGTGTAATCCATAGGATGTTCTGTAATGTAGGTAACGCCAATTAGTGGTTGTGCAATTTGCACTTGTTGTTGTCTGCAGCTATTGCAGTGCCTGGGGGTCTGTTTCAATGAGGAAGTTCATGCCCCTAAGGTAAACTGTGAAGTGTTGCACTCCGGATACAATAGCCAGGCATTACTTCTCAACACATGAGGACCCGGTCTCTCGGGGCAATAACTTGTGGATACAATAGCCAGGCATTCCTTCTCAACACATGAGGACCCGGTCTCTCGGGGCAATAACTTGTGGATACATAATATGTCTCTCGGGGCAATAACTTGTGGATACATAATATAGCCAGGCATTCCTTCTCAACACATGAGGACCCGGTCTCTCGGGGCAATAACTTATGGATACAATAGCCTGGCATTCCTTCTCAACACATGAGGACCCGGTCTCTCGGGGCAATAACTTATGGATACAATAGCCAGGCATTACTTCTCAACACATGAGGACCCGGTCTCTCGGGGCAATAACTTATGGATACAATAGCCTGGCATTCCTTCTCAACACATGAGGACCCGGTCTCTCGGGGCAATAACTTATGGATACAATAGCCTGGCATTCCTTCTCAACACATGAGGACCCGGTCTCTCGGGGCAATAACTTGCGGGGGAAATAAGCCACTGGTCTGTCTACTCCATCCTCATCCTTCTGACTTAAGACTGCTCCAATTCCTCGGTCACACACATCTGTTGGCAGCTGGAACTGCTTCTCTGGGTCGGGACCTCGTAGAATTGGTTTAGCGAGGAGATGGCTCTTGAGCTCCTTGAAAGCTCGCTCGTGTGTGGTAGTCCAGTTAGTGTACTCTGAGCTCCTTGAAAGCTCGCTCGTGTGTGGTAGTCCAGTTAGTGTACTCTGAGCTCCTTGAAAGCTCGCTCGTGTGTGGTAGTCCAGTTAGTGTACTCTGAGCTCCTTGAAAGCTCACTCGTGTGTGGTAGTCCAGTTAGTGTACTCTGAGCTCCTTGAAAGCTCGCTCGTGTGTGGTAGTCCAGTTAGTGTACTCTGAGCTCCTTGAAAGCTCGCTCGTGTGTGGTAGTCCAGTTAGTGTACTCTGAGCTCCTTGAAAGCTCGCTCGTGTGTGGTAGTCCAGTTAGTGTACTCTGAGCTCCTTGAAAGCTCGCTCGTGTGTGGTAGTCCAGTTAGTGTACTCTGAGCTCCTTGAAAGCTCACTCATGTGTGGTAGTCTTTCTAACTCTTTCTCCTGCCAAAATGCCCAGCAAGGGGTGCAACATGCGTGGGTCTCAACACTTGTCGTCTGCGACTCAGTGGAACAACGAGCTGGGTAACATCCTCTCCATCGCTCTTTCCTTTGTGGAACAATACTCCGTGCATGTGTCTGAATTCACCTTCGGCATCTCTTTCCACTGCCGTCCTTCTGCAGCGATGGGTCACTCTTCTGCTCTGCCTGGAAGCAATGGTCGTCAGCATCTACTGCTGCTCTGCCTGGAAGCAATGTCGTCAGCATCTACTACTGCTCTGCCTGGAAGCAATGGTGGTCAGCATCTACTGCTGCTCTGCCTGGAAGCAATGTCGTCAGCATCTACTACTGCTCTGCCTGGAAGCAATGGTGGTCAGCATCTACTGCTGCTCTGCCTGGAAGCAATGGTGGTCAGCATCTACTGCTGCTCTGTCTGGAAGCAATGGTCGTCAGCATCTACTGCTGCTCTGCCTGGAAGCAATGGTGGTCAGCATCTACTGCTGCTCTGCCTGGAAGCAATGGTCGTCAGCATCTACTGCTGCTCTGCCTGGAAGCAATGGTGGTCAGCATCTACTGCTTGGAGTGGAGTGTTGTGGCTGCTGTGCTGGTGCGCTTGGTCTCTCCTCTGACTTCTCGTTAAGCTGGGCCCTTTGTTGCCCCCTCGAATATCGACTCATCAAACTGGAAAGTATTGAGGTCGGTTATTGTTGCTCCTGAACTGTCAGTGAGGTCATGCTCCTCATGTGGTCGCGCTTCTCCTGCTCTAGCTGTGCCTCTCGTCTGCCGCTTTTTAAAAGGAATTTTGGCAAAAATGGGTGTGGCCGCCAATTTTCTCACTAACCGGTAGGCCACATTTATTGATATCGGTGTCTGTGGAAGGTAATTTCTTGTGGAATCGAAATCTGCCATTATATTTTATGTAGAAGCAATTTGAAGTATAATGATCTTTTGACCTTGTGGATCATGTGACCTTGTGGATCATGTGACCTTGTGGATCATGTGACCTTGAGATGAACTTGGACGAAAATTATACCCCAACATGTTATCTATGAGTGGAGTAGATAGCTACATGATAAAGAACTATATAGACATCATTGCACAGAATATCACTCATATATAGAACTATATAGACATCATTGCACAGAATATCACTCATATATAGAACTATATAGACATTGCACAGAATATCACTCATATATAGAACTGTATAGACATCATTGCACAGAATATCACTCATATATAGAACTATATAGACATCATTGCACAGAATATCACTCATATATAGAACTATATAGACATCATTGCACAGAATATCACTCATATATAGAACTATATAGACATCATTACACAGAATATCACTCATATATAGAACTATATAGACATCATTGCACAGAATATCACTCATATATAGAACTATATAGACATCATTGCACAGAATATCACTCATATATAGAACTATATAGACATTGCACAGAATATCACTCATATATAGAACTATATAGACATCATTACACAGAATATCACTCATATATAGAACTGTATAGACATCATTGCACAGAATATCACTCATATATAGAACTATATAGACATCATTGCACAGAATATCACTCATATATAGAACTATATAGACATCATTGCACAGAATATCACTCATATATAGAACTATATAGACATCATTACACAGAATATCACTCATATATAGAACTATATAGACATCATTGCACAGAATATCACTCATATATAGAACTATATAGACACCATTGCACAGAATATCACTCATATATAGAACTATATAGACATCATTGCACAGAATATCACTCATATATAGAACTATATAGACATCATTGCACAGAATATCACTCATATATAGAACTATATAGACATTGCACAGAATATCACTCATATATAGAACTATATAGACATCATTGCACAGAATATCACTCATATATAGAACTATATAGACATCATTACACAGAATATCACTCATATATAGAACTATATAGACATCATTGCACAGAATATCACTCATATATAGAACTATATAGACATCATTGCACAGAATATCACTCATATATAGAACTATATATACATCATTACAAAGAATATCACTCATATATAGAACTATATAGACATCATTACACAGAATATCACTCATATATAGAACTATATAGACATCATTGCACAGAATATCACTCATATATAGAACTATATAGACATTGCACAGAATATCACTCATATATAGAACTATATAGACATCATTGCACAGAATATCACTCATATATAGAACTGTATAGACATCATTACACAGAATATCACTCATATATAGAACTATATAGACATCATTACACAGAATATCACTCATATATAGAACTATATAGACATCATTACACAGAATATCACTCATATATAGAACTATATAGACATCATTGCACAGAATATCACTCATATATAGAACTATATAGACATTGCACAGGAATATTACTCATATATATATATATAGAAGTGTATATATATCATTGCATAGAATATCACATTTTCAAGTGTGTCTACTTTGATAAGAGCTGGTGAGCAAACTGGACGTCCAATTTTTTTAAATAGAGAATAGTACAAATAGAACTACTGTGATATTTTACCATATCGCGTACTTGTTATTACCTACTTGTTATTACCTACTTGTTATTACCTACCCGATATGCGCATGCTCAGTAAAGGTTTGCGCATCCTCAGTCCCATGATAAATACATTATTAAATTGATACGGTGAAATATCACTCGTCTGATTGGCCGGTATTTTCATTCGTGCCTGCGGCACTCGTGGAAATACTGGCCACAGACTCGTGATATTTCCCCGTATCAATGTAATAACGTATATATATATGAGTGATATTCTGTACAATGATGTCTATATAGTTCTATATATGAGTGATATTCTGTGCAATGATGTCTATATAGTTCTATATATGAGTGATATTCTGTGCAATGATGTCTATATAGTTCTATATATGAGTGATATTCTGTGCAATGGTGTCTATATAGTTCTATATATGAGTGATATTCTGTGCAATGATGTCTATATAGTTCTATATATGAGTGATATTCTGTGTAATGATGTCTATATAGTTCTATATATGAGTGATATTCTGTGCAATGATGTCTATATAGTTCTATATATGAGTGATATTCTGTGCAATGGTGTCTATATAGTTCTATATATGAGTGATATTCTGTGCAATGATGTCTATATAGTTCTATATATGAGTGATATTCCTGTGAATGATGTCTATATAGTTCTATATATGAGTGATATTCTGTGCACTGATGTTCTATATATGCAACCATGTGCTCATTGTTGCAGCTGATTGAGAAGGAATGCAACTACTTTTAAAGTGGCTTAACAATCACAATGATCTCTCGGTCTAAAGATTAATCATTTAGCTGCACCGTGATCACCTCGGTCTAAAGATTAATCATTTAGCTGCACCGTGATCACCTCGGTCTAAAGATTAATCATTTAGCTGCACCGTGATCACCTCGGTCTAAAGATTAATCATTTAGCTGCACCGTGATCACCTCGGTCTAAAGATTAATCATTTAGCTGCACCGTGATCACCTCGGTCTAAAGATTAATCATTTAGCTGCACCGTGATCACCTCGGTCTAAAGATTAATCATTTAGCTGCACCGTGATCACCTCGGTCTAAAGATTAATCATTTAGCTGCACCGTGATCACCTCGGTCTAAAGATTAATCATTTAGCTGCACCGTGATCACCTCGGTCTAAAGATTAATCATTTAGCTGCACCGTGATCACCTCGGTCTAAAGATTAATCATTTAGCTGCACCGTGATCACCTCGGTCTAAAGATTAATCATTTAGCTGCACCGTGATCACCTCGGTCTAAAGATTAATCATTTAGCTGCACCGTGATCACCTCGGTCTAAAGATTAATCATTTAGCTGCACCGTGATCACCTCGGTCTAAAGATTAATCATTTAGCTGCACCGTGATCACCTCGGTCTAAAGATTAATCATTTAGCTGCACCGTGATCACCTCGGTCTAAAGATTAATCATTTAGCTGCACCGTGATCACCTCGGTCTAAAGATTAATCATTTAGCTGCACCGTGATCACCTCGGTCTAAAGATTAATCATTTAGCTGCACCGTGATCACCTCGGTCTAAAGATTAATCATTTAGCTGCACCGTGATCACCTCGGTCTAAAGATTAATCATTTAGCTGCACCGTGATCAATCTGATTGGTAGCTGGAAACCATCACATCCAGATTTGTAAATGTAGTTCATCCATACATGTACTATGTTTGACAGGTCAAGCGTGTTAAAAATTGATGCGTTTTCTAAGACCTGTAACTGTTCCCATGCACCCTGCACCCTAGGGAAACCCGAAGACAGCCTTTTAATAATAATATTATTAAAAGGCTGTTTTAATAAAACAGATGAGCTCTAATTGAGTGGCACAAAGTGGTTGCTAGGAACATCAGCTTCCTATTTTGCCAACCAACAGCTGCTCTAGCCTGTAGAGTAGGGCTAGATGCAGCCTTGCTAGCCAACAGCTGGAGTAGACTCCACCATGCCTGCTCTAGCCTAGTAGAGTAGGGTTAGATGCAGCCTTGCTAGCCAACAGCTGGAGTAGACTCCACCATGCCTGCTCTAGCCTAGTAGAGTAGGGTTAGATGCAGCCTTGCTAGCCAACAGCTGGAGTAGATTCCACCATGTCATCCTTGCAGCTTTGTCATGCGCAGATATTTGTTGTCGGCCTAAAGAGTTATCCTTGTGCACATTTACAGATATGTGGTTAAACTTATGAATATTGAAGTAGTTTTTAACTCATGAATAATGTGTGTAGGTGAAGCCCCATCAGCACCTGTTGCTGAGTGGCTATGGTGTGAAGCTCTCTGTCAAGAGTACAGAGTACAAGGCTGTGGATGACACCAAGGTGCAAGGTAAGCTCCACCCACTACACCCAGATTATGTTATCAAAAAAGGAAATGATGTGGACCACAAACATTTATAGGTTAATTCATAAATTATTTTGAGGTAAAGGGTCCTCTAAATGACAAGGCTAAATCATTTCTTTGGTATTGTTGTTTTATATAGTCAAGCAACCTCCTTCAAGAGGCTGCTTGACTCCTCAGCAACTTCCTTCAAGAGGCTGCTTGACTCCTCAGCAACTTCCTTCAAGAGGCTGCTTGACTCCTCAGCAACCTCCTTCAAGAGGCTGCTTGACTCCTCAGCAACCTCCTTCAAGAGGCTGCTTGACTCCTCAGCAACCTCCTTCAAGAGGCTGCTTGACTCCTCAGCAACCTCCTTCAAGAGGCTGCTTGACTCCTCAGCAACCTCCTTCAAGAGGCTGCTTGACTCCTCAGCAACCTCCTTCAAGAGGCTGCTTGACTCCTCAGCAACCTCCTTCAAGAGGCTGCTTGACTCCTCAGCAACCTCCTTCAAGAGGCTGCTTGACTCCTCAGCAACTTCCTTCAAGCGGCTGCTTGACTCCTCAGCAACCTCCTTCAAGAGGCTGCTTGACTCTCAGCAACCTCCTTCAAGAGGCTGCTTGACTCCTCAGCAACCTCCTTCAAGAGGCTGCTTGACTCCTCAGCAACCTCCTTCAACAGCCTGCTTGACTCCTCAGCAACTCCTTCAAGAGGCTGCTTGACTCCTCAGCAACCTCCTTCAAGAGCCTCAGCAACTTCCTTCAAGAGGCTGCTTGACTCCTCAGCACCCTCCTTCAAGAGGCTGCTTGACTCCTCAGCAACTTCCTTCAAGAGGCTGCTTGACTCCTCAGCAACCTCCTTCAAGAGGCTGCTTGACTCCTCAGCAACCTCCTTCAAGTGGCTGCTTGACTCCTCAGCAACCTCCTTCAAGAGGCTGCTTGACTCCTCAGCAACCTCCTTCAAGAGGCTGCTTGACTCCTCAGCAACCTCCTTCAAGAGGCGGCTTGACTCCTCAGCAACCTCCTTCAAGAGCCTGCTTGACTCCTCAGCAACCTCCTTCAAGAGGCTGCTTGACTCCTCAGCAACCTCCTTCAAGAGGCTGCTTGACTCCTCAGCAACCTCCTTCAAGAGGCTGCTTGACTCCTCAGCAACCTCCTTCAAGAGGCTGCTTGATTCCTCAGCAACTTCTTACCACCACCAGTTGACCCCCCCACTAGTTAGAATCCCAGCAGTTAGACCACCACCAGTTAGACCTCCAGCAGTTACCACCAGTTAGACCACCCACTAGCCACCACCAGTTATAACCCCACTAGTTAGACCCCCACCAGTTAGACCCCCCCCCCCCCCCCCAAGCTGGTTAGAACCCCAGCAGTTAGACCCCCACCAGTTAGACCCCCCAGCAGTTAGACCCCCACCAGTTAGACCCCCCAGCAGTTAGACCCCCACCAGTTAGACCCCCACCAGTTAGACCCCCACCAGTTAGACCCCACCAGTTAGACCTCCACCAGTTAGACCCCCCAGCAGTTAGACCCCCCAGCAGTTAGACCCCCACCAGTTAGACCCCCACCAGTTAGACCCCCCAGCAGTTAGACCCCCACCAGTTAGACCCCACCAGTTAGACCTCCACCAGTTAGACCCCCCAGCAGTTAGACCCCCCAGCAGTTAGACCCCCACCAGTTAGACCCCCACCAGTTAGACCCCCACCAGTTAGACCCCACCAGTTAGACCCCACCAGTTAGACCCCCCAGCAGTTAGACCCCCCAGCAGTTAGACCTCCACCAGTTAGACCCCCCAGCAGTTAGACCCCCCAGCAGTTAGACCCCACCAGTTAGACCCCACCAGTTAGACCCCCACCAGTTAGACCCCACCAGTTAGACCCCACCAGTTAGACCTCCAGCAGTTAGACCCCACCAGTTAGACCCCACCAGTTAGACCCCCAGCAGTTAGACCCCACCAGTTAGACCCCCCACCAGTTAGACCCCCACCAGTTAGACCCCCACCAGTTAGACCCCCACCAGTTAGACCCCCACCAGTTAGACCCCCACCAGTTAGACCCCCACCAGTTAGACCCCACCAGTTAGACAAATTGGTGAAATGGTAAAGGGTCATCTAACTGGTTTATGTCTGCACGGGTAGGCTTGTTTTCTTTCCTTGTAAAGTCAAATCAAATATCTTGTTGTTTGTATTGCTATTCTGCATGTGCACGTATATGTGCATGTATATGTGCATGTATATGTGCATGTATATGTGCATGTATATGTGCATGTGCTATAGTGTATGTGTGCATGTGTGTGTAGGTGATGACGTGTCTGTGGTCACTAGTGAGGAGGAGGAGGAGGAGGAGGAGACGAGTGGCTTTGTCATGGCCATTCTAAGGTGAGCACACCCTGTGTGACTGTATGCAAATGCATTTTTATATATCCAAATACTCTAGGGACCGACACTCGAGTTTGACCTCTGAACTGAAAGACTTCAATGCTCATTTATTGCTGAGTGCAAGAGAAATGCCCGAGCTCAAGCTGTGGCAGCTTCAAGGTGCTCGAGAGATTACTAGATGTGTATAGGTATACTAGACCTGTAGACCACATGATTACTAGACCTGTAACACACATAATTAGCACTCATGATTACTAGACCTGTAACACACATGATTACTAGCTGTGTATAGATATACTAGATATGTAGCACTGCTGATTACTAGATATGTATAGGTATACTAGACCTGTAGACCACATGATTACTAGATGTGTATAGGTATACTAGACCTGTAGACCACATGATTACTAGATGTATATAGGTATACTAGATCTGGAGCACACATGATTACTAGATGTGTATAGATATACTAGACCTGTAGACCACATGATTACTAGATGTGTATAGGTATACTAGACCTGTAGACCACATGATTACTAGATGTGTATAGATATACTAGACCTGTAGACCACATGATTACTAGATGTGTATAGGTATACTAGACCTGTAGACCACATGATTACTAGATGTATATAGATATACTAGACCTGTAGACCACATGATTACTAGATGTATATAGATATACTAGACCTGTAGACCACATGATTACTAGATGTGTATAGTATACTAGACCTGTAGACCACATGATTGCTAGATGTGTATAGATATACTAGACCTGTAGACCACATGATTACTAGATGTATATAGATATACTAGACCTGTAGACCACATGATTACTAGATGTATATAGATATACTAGACCTGTAGACCACATGATTACTAGATGTATATAGATATACTAGACCTGTAGACCACATGATTACTAGATGTATATAGATATACTAGACCTGTAGACCACATGATTACTAGATGTGTATAGGTATACTAGACCTGTAGACCACATGATTACTAGATATACTAGACCTGTAGACCACATGATTACTAGATGTATATACATACTAGATCTGAAGCACACATGATTACTAGATGTGTATAGATATACTAGACCTGTAGACCACATGCTTACTAGATTTGTATGGGTATACTAGATCGGAGCACAGTAATCTCTAATTGGACATTAGTGTTGGTCTGACATAGACTTGTTTACATGAGATCGTTAACCAATTCAAACTGGTGTTAACAGCATATAAAACTTCCTACAGTTCAAAACCAGCACTGGCATGCTCGCTTGCATATATATGTGGGGAATACAGACTAGAGTTGGTGGTAGTGCTAGGCTCATGCTAGTTATAAGTACTTGTGAGTAGAGTATGGTGTGTTTATTGAGACACCCTTGTTTTGTGTCTTTCTAATAATAATGAATGCTAGTAAGTAGAGTATGGTGTGTATATAGAGACATGTGCACCTCTGTGAGACAGCTCTGTGTCTTGGCTATTAGACCTTGGCTTCCAGGCCGCTCAGAAGGTATTGCAGGCGAGCGCTGAGTTAGGACTTCGTGTCATGAAGGATCTGGCCCAGAATCTCCCTACAAAGGCCAAGTAAAGAAAATGCAGATGATGTTGAGCATGAGTCTCTCTCAAAGCTTGGAGCTCTTTGACTTCAGTGCATGTGTGTGTGTGTGTGTGTGTGTGTGTGTATGTAGGCTCTTGCACAAGGTGCAGGTGGAAGCAGAGCTCCGTCGTGAGGTACTAGCCAATCAGAAGGTCAGTTAACAGCACATCTTCTGCACCGACATGTGACTCTGTGTGTGTACTGTATGTGCATCTCTATACTGACATGTGACTGTGTGTGTGTGTATGTGCATCTCTGTACTGACATGTGACTGTGTGTGAGTGTGCATCTCTGTACTGACATGTGATTGTGTGTGAGTGTGCATCTCTGTACTGACATGTGACTGTGTGTGAGTGTGCATCTCTGTACTGACATGTGACTGTGTCTGTCCGTGCATCTCTGTACTGACATCGTTTGAGTGCAGGCATTGGCAGCTATGGGGGTGGCCCCTGGGCATTCTGTTCTACTTCTCAATGGCATCATCATACAGAATGACAAGAATGACATCTTCCAGTAAGTGTGTTGCTCCCAGCCACCATTGTGCAATTACATAGACATTGTAGTAGCGCGTGCTAGTATATGTGTGCAAATCTTAAGTATATGTGTGCATATCTTATATAGTAGCATGTGCTAGTATATGTGTGCATATCTTATATAGAAGCATGTGCTAGTATAGTATGTGTGCATATCTTATATAGTAGCATGTGCTAGTATATGTGTGTATATCTTATATAGTAGCATGTGCTAGTATAGTATGTGTGCATATCTTATATAGTAGCACGTGCTAGTATAGTATGTGTGCATATCTTATATAGTAGCATGTGCTAGTATATGTGTGCATATCTTATATAGTAGCACGTGCTAGTATAGTATGTGTGTATATCTTATATAGTAGCACGTGCTAGTATATGTGTGCAAATCTTATATAGTAGCACATGCTAGTATATGTGTGCATATCTTATATAGTAGCACGTGCTAGTATATGTGTGCATATCTTATATAGTAGCATGTGCTAGTATATGTGTGCATATCTTATATAGTAGCACGTGCTAGTATATGTGTGCATATCTTATATAGTAGCACGTACTAGTATATGTGTGCATATCTTATATAGTAGCATGTGCTAGTATATGTGTGCATATCTTATATAGTAGCACGTGCTAGTATAGTATGTGTGCATATCTTATATAGTAGCACGTGCTAGTATAGTATGTGTGCATATCTTATATAGTAGCACGTACTAGTATATGTGTGCATATCTTATATAGTAGCATGTGCTAGTATATGTGTGCATATCTTATATAGTAGCATGTGCTAGTATATGTGTGCATATCTTATATAGTAGCATGTGCTAGTATAGTATGTGTGTCTTATATAGTAGCATGTGCTAGTATATGTGTGCATATCTTATATAGTAACACATGCTAGTATATGTGACAGGCTCTGGGAAAAGGGCCCACTTCGCGCAGATATTGAAATTGAGATACAACCTAAAACAATGCCTAGGCCAAAATTTTATAAAATCCATTTTATTAGCATATAAGTATCTATTATCTTTTAGCTAACTTTCTGTGAAGTTTGATGACCTAAAAGCGTCTGCTTCTTGCCGAGCGTAGCCTTAGAAAACTCGGACTCAATTCTTCTCTACGTGTAACCGAGATTGAAGTTTAACTGCCGGCGGAAGAATACTACGTGCACACGGAAGTATGGGAGTTACCCGCGCGCCTTTATAACTCGTTACCACAGTAACAACAGCTGCAGAATGACTTTTCAAACTAGTGCTGCTAGAGCTGTGAATGGTTTGCTTCACTTTTGTGAGAAAGACCAACAACCCTTGCTGGATATCTTACAAGACTACTTCAACACTCCTTTTGAAGGAGAAATGGACAGTGATGATGTGACTGGAGCAGCAAATCATGGTAAGTTTAGTGAATACATACTGTAGGTGTCCATAGCCAAAAAAAATATATCATCTACTGAATAGCTGAATAGCAAAATATACACTGTATTGACAAAAAATTTTATTTAGGAGTAATGTGGAGTAATGTGTTGGAATTATAGTACATCTGTGTGCATACTATTTACAGAGACAGAACTTTTGTGCAATAGCAGAGTGGTAGAGGTTGGCGAGATGGGTGTGGAGGAGGGGATCAGTGAGGATGAAGAAATTAAGAAATTGAGGAGGAAGATTTGGACCGTGATGAGCAAGTGAGTGAAGCCCTGGAGAATCTTCACATGATTGATGGCATCGAACCAACTCTTTCCGACATCGAGGAAAATAAGCAAGTTGGAGATTTCTTGGATGCTGGATGTGGTTCTCGTCTTCGTGATGGGGGACGTTTCTCTCTCCCATTTTCCTTGACAGCATGTCTTTGATTTCGCTCACACTGCAATTCCCAGACACACAATGAGTTGGACATCTTGCTTGGGCAGCTCATGGCTACCTCAAATTCGACGGAGATGGTTCGGCATTCACTGTTGAGTCGACAGAAAAAGTACACAAAATATTACCATCAGGGGCAACCAGTGTGTCCTTCCATGTTTCGTTACCTTCACACTGTTGGCGAGAAACGAATGAAGAACTTGGTGACACACTTCAAGCTTGCACCACGTGTCCATGGAAACACCAGGCGTCTTCCTCACAATGCCCTTGCATTTGCTTAGGTAGAGTTTATTGTCAGATTCTTACTAAACTCTGCTGATCAGTATGGCCTGCTCCTTCCTGGTCGCATACCAGGTTATAGCAGATCTGACATCAAGCTGCTACCTTCTAGCGTGTCCAAGAGAGGGATCCGGAGGGTGTATTGTGAAGCTGCTAACTTCACACCCTGTGCATGTCCTGCTGCATACTCCACCTTCAATAAGCTCTGGCAGTCACTGCTTCCATCCATTATTATTATGAAACCTATGTCTGACTTGTGCTGGCAATGCCAACAGAACAGTACAGCTATCCTCCGAGCTGCTAACTGTCCTGATGTGGAGAAATGTGCTACTATAAAAGCAGAAGAAGAGCACCTTCAAATTGTGCAGCTGGAAAGGTCGTTCTACAAAACCACCTGTGATGAGTGCTGGCGAGAAGTCCGGGAGTACTTCACCTGAAGATGAGAAGGATAGTACCTGTCCTTTGCCAGCTGTCCCCAAGCCTTCCAGCACTCCCTCCTCACCAACTGGTAATCAGAATAAAGAGGATTATCTTCCCTCTGCCAAGAAACGCACTTGTATGATCTGCAGAAAGGAGGGACATAACAGTAGATCAGCAACAATAAGTCTTTAACCAATGTTGTTGTAACACTGTATAATAATAATTATTCTTGTCCTACTTTTTATCTAATAATAGTTTGTTCTAACAACAACAAAAGAGAGAAAACTGGGTTAGGACAAGTAGCCGGCTTACTGCTGACCTGAAACTAAGTTTAATAAACACTAACTGTAGGCTAGAAACAAGTTAACTATGGGCTAGAAACTAAACACTAACTATGGGCTAAATAAATAAAGGTTAACTGTGGGCTAGAAAACAAGTTAAACAAAGGCTACCTGTGAACAAAGGCTAACTGTGGGCTAGAAAACAAGTTAAATAAAGGCTAACTGTGGGCTAGAAAACAAGTTAAATAAAGGCTAACTGTGGGCTAGAAAACAAGTTAAACAAAGGCTAACTGTGGGTTAGAAAAGAAGTTCAATAAAGGCTAACTGTGGGCTAGAAAACAAGTTAAATAAAGGCCAACTATGGGCTAGAAAACAGGTTAAATAAAGGCTAACTGTGGGCTTCTTAGAAAACAAGTTAAACAAAGGCTACCTGTGAACCAAGGCTAACTGTAGGATAGAAAGCAAGTTAAACAAAGGCTAACTGTGGGCTTCTTAGAAAACAAGTTAAACAAAGGCCAACTGTGAGCTAGAGAACAAGTTAAACAAAAAAGTTACAGTTGGTGGGCTAGTACTATCTCTCACCTGCTTTTCCTCCCAAGAATAGCTGCTTGATTCATGGAGGCACGAAGTTTTGGGGGGCTCTAGTGGTGTTCTAAGTCCTTGGCTGCGCCGTGGAAGCGAAGAAAAGCTCCTCCAAGAAGTGTGTACGAACTATGAAGGGCGTATCTTGTAGAATCACGTGCTACCTTTAAAAAAAATATTTTTTTTTAAGCAATAACTAAAGTACCATACAGAAATAACTAAATAACTAAATTAATCTAAATTAATCAGTCAAGTTTTTAAATGACGCCATCGACGTCAGGTGGATTGATGGGGACTCTGTTCGCCCAAAGTGTGGCGTTGCCTCTCCAAAGGGTGATGGAGAGTTTCTGGAAGAGGTGGCGTGTTGTTTCTGCAGGTGGGATCCCAAGTCTCTGTCCTTGTTGACGGCCAATAGACCTAATGAGGTCAACAGCTTCAGGGCACCAACCACCCAGAGACTCAACAACCAGGGGAACAAAGGTTATCCCAACCGACTGGCAGGCGGCAGAGTGGGCTGCCATCTTTCTCTCACAGCCAACATTAAGGGCATGACCCTGGGTGGAGGCAGCACCGGCTAGTGTGAGCTGCTGGAGGGTGGAGATGACGTGGACATCTATTGCTGCTGGTTTCCCTCCTTTCCAGTTAGGGAGGAAAACGTCGGCAGGGCGACTGTGGGAGCTAGGAATGAGGGAAGGCGCTTCTTTCCGGGGCGCGAGGGCAGCAGATTGGGCAGCAGAGAAAAGAGTGTCCCTGATAGCGTCATGCCGATGAATCCTGTCTCCATTCCCACCACAACCAACTTGATGGTCACCATGAGGATCGGAAGCAGTCTGGCAGATGGGGCAGAAAGAACCCTTCGCTACCATCTGCATACCCAGCCAGTACTGGAGACAGTGTCTGAAGTCCAGGTCCAGGAGATGGAGGCCCAGAGCCTTGCAGGGAATGACATTAAGCCAGTCACCAGCATTGGGAATAGCGGTGGACAGGGCAAGGGCCTTAGAACGGGGGCTGGGAGCCGTGGCAATAAGTTGGTCGAAGGATGCAAGATCGATAGAGTGTGAGAGGGAGTGCTGTCTGATGGGGACATCCACGTCTTCCAGGGTACACCATGCTGGTTTATCGGCGGCCAGAGCCAAGGAGGCCAGGGCGGGGGACGAATGAGGAGAAACATCAGGAATCCGACCCAGGATGCTGGCAATGAGGTGGTGGGACTGATGTAGAGAGCCCAAAAACGCTGCTGGAGCATGGAGTGAAGCAGATTTGATGGAGAGACCACCTAGAGAGCAAGGTAATGAGGCTTTTGACCACGCCCAGTCAGAGAGGGGACCCCCTGCGATAGCTGATACCGCTTCACGCATAGAGGAATCAAAGGCTTCGATAGCACCCTTAGCGTAACTTGGGGGGCAGGTTCTGAGAGCAAAGGCGACCTTTGGTAGAGAGAGACATGAACGTAGGAGGGCAGACTCCATCTGAGCGTCCTCGAGGTCCGGGAGCCTGTCCAGGATCTCATCGATTTTTTCCACACGTTTAAGGATGATGGAGTCACAGAAGGAAGGAGGACCTATGGGGGAACCTAGGAGCTCAATACCCTCACTGGCAATAGGTATCTCGGTAGGGAGAGGGTTGTGGGCAGGGGGGGCTGCCCCAGGAATGTGAAGGATGGACTTAGATCTGTTCAGGTGAAGTCCACGAGCTGGACCATCCTCCTCAATGATGGATAGAGCAGTCTGAAGATCATCAGCCCTACCACACAGGGTTCCATCATCAAGGTACCAGGCATTGATAAGCAGATCAGGTACTTGGTCCCTGATTCTTTCTATTATTGG
The DNA here is from genome assembly GCA_028752905.1 of Cladorhizidae sp. MBARI D1340-BT2. NCBI lineage: Eukaryota > Metazoa > Porifera > Demospongiae > Poecilosclerida > Cladorhizidae > Cladorhizidae sp. MBARI D1340-BT2. Next base: position 49,916,251 of record JAQNBH010000006.1, read on the forward strand.
ATGAAGGGCGAGGGCAAAACCCAAGGGACCTAAGGGGTCACCCTGCTGTACACCACAACAACTGAGGATGGTGTGATCACCCAGATGCAAAAGGGGTTGGGCCCCGTAACATACCTCCATCCAGGCTGCCATGGAGGGAATGTGAGTCCTGATCTCTTGGAACATTTTCCCGCGGTCAATGTTATTGAAGGCGTTAGAAAAGTCGAGGAGAAGGGTCCAACAGTCGTCCGGAGGGATGTTATCTTCCAACACATAACGTAGAGAGTGTACTATGGCCTCGCAGCCAACTGGGACTCCAACACCGAGCTGAAGAGGTGAAAGGACCCTGATGGCCTCAGATCTTACAGCCTGGGAGATACACTTGGAAGTGAGCCGTCGCAAAACCTCACCCACTGCAATTGGCCGGACCCCCCCATTTTTCTTTTTACAGGCGATGAGGGTGGCGCCGCAGAGGTGGGGGACGACATCAGGGGGGACCAGCCCCGCACACAAACAGTTAACCAACCTTAGAAGAGCCTGAAGAGCACCGTTAGCTCTAGCTGGGGAGGGGCAGAGGGTGGCCTCCTTTAGGTGGTTGGCTCTAAGGCTGGAAGGACCGGGGGCAGACCCGTTTGGGAAGGACCTAAGAGCTTTGACGAGCCCTTCAGCTGAAATCCTAACATGTGGAGGGGACGGCTCAGATGGAATGTGAGGAAGAGAGGCCTGGGGGTGTTTAATCAACATCTGGGCAAGGATGTCATCCGAAGCAGGGGCAAGACCATTAGAAGACAGGGCTTGGATGGCCTTCCTGAACTGACCGTCCTCCATGGCCTGCCTGGCACGTCTGGCATTGGCTAGTCGTGAAGGGTCTGAGGACCTTTTCTTATGCTTTCCTTTCAGGAGGTGACCTGCATTTACAGCATCGGACCAAAGGCCCAGGACGTCACCATCTTTCCATCTTCGGATACGAGCCTTGACTAACTTCCCAGTGTCACGCAGATGACTTCTGCCCTTACTGGGAGGGGCTGCGAGGATGCACTTGGGGAGCAAAAAGAACTTGCTCCAAGGCATGAGATCTGAAGGGGCTTCGCAAATATCACGAGAGACCGCTTCCACCAGACCGGCCCAAACATTCCTGGCTCCCTTTGGGACATGATGTAGGGTTGGGGTTGTCAAGGAAAAGATGGCCTGGAGATTGGGCAATACAGCGGAAGATGGTACCTCAAAACACGTAACGCGGAAGATTACGGAAATAGAAAAATTCCCCGTAAGTAAACATTGAAAGACCGTTTTCATGGAATTATGGCCTTGTACTTAGCTGTGTTAGATCGGTCGTAGCTCAGCAAACCAACTAGCTATGGTGACGCTTCTTAGACCATTTTGAAGGTAATAAGGTGTGCTATAATTATCTTAGTGCCAATAACTCAAATTTTATATCTTGCGCGAAGTGGGCCCTTTTCGCAGAGCCTGTCACATATGTGTTCATATCTTATATAGTAGCACGTGCTAGTATATGCGTGCATATCTTATATAGTAACACGTGCTAGTATATGTGTGCATATCTTATATAGTAACACGTGCTAGTATGTGTGCATATTAAAAGTATATGTGTGCATATCTTATATAGTAGCATGTGCTAGTATATGTGTGCATATCTTATATAGTAACACGTGCTAGTATGTGTGCATATTTTATATAGTAGCACATGCTAGTATATGTGTGCATATTAAAAGTATATGTGTGCATATCTTATATAGTAGCACGTACTAGTATATTGTGCATATCTGATATAGTAGCACGTGCTAGTATATGTTTGCATGTCTTGTATAGTAGCCCGCGCTAGTATATGTGTGCATATCTTATATAGTAGCATGTGCTAGTATATGTGTGCATATCTTATATAGTGGCACGTGCTAGTATATGTGTGCCACATTTTTTAAATTGTGTATGTGTGTGCTAGAATATTGGAGGTGCTTCTGTCGGAGAGCCAGCTCCTGGATGGCCTGGCTGCACTCGGGGTGCACTCCTCCATGCAGAAGTCATTATTAGCATTGTCCATGCATGGGGCGGAGGAAACTCAGGGCAATGTGGTGGTGGACGTGCGTAGCGACTCCGTCATAGTGAGGGCTCTATGGTTGTACACATGCATGCACACATACATACATTTATATACATGCATGCACATACATACATTTATATACATGCATGCACACACACATTTATATACATGCATGCACACATACATTTATATACATGCATACACACATACATTTATATACATGCATACACACATACATTTATATACATGCATGCACACACATTCATTTATATACATGCATGCACACATACATTTATATACATGCATGCATTTATATACATGCATACACACATATTTATATACATGCATGCACACACATACATTTATATACATGCATGCATACACATACATTTATATACATGCATGCACACACATACATTTATATACATGCATGCACACACATACATTTATATACATGCATGCACACACATACATTTATATACATGCATGCACACACATTTATATACATGCATGCACACACATTTATATACATGCATACAATATACATACATACACACATACATTTATATACATGCATGCACACACATACATTTATATACATGCATGCACACACATACATTTATATACATGCATGCACACACATACATTTATATACATGCATGCACACACAAACATTTATATACATGCATGCACACACATACATTTATATACATGCATGCACACATACATACATTTATATACATGCATGCACACACATACATTTATATACATGCATGCATACATACATTTATATACATGCATGCACACATACATTTATATACATGCATGCATGCACACACATTTATATACATGCATACAATATACATACATACACACATACATTTATATACATGCATGCACACACATTCATTTATGTACATGCATGCACACACATTCATTTATGTACATGCATGCACACACATACATTTATATACATGCATGCACACACATACATTTATATACATGCATGCACACATACATTTATATACATGCATGCACACATACATACATTTATATACATGCATGCCCACACATACATTTATATACATGCATGCATACACACCCATTTATATACATGCATGCACAGACATACATTTATATACATGCATGCACACACACATACATGCATGCACACACACATACATGCATGCACACATGCACATACATACTGAGAAGCTCTTTTGAGAATTGCTCCCTCCCTCTTCTAGTTTATTAACGACCTGGAGCGGGACAGTCGATACAGGACTTGGACCAAGTCCCTCAGAGAGGTAGAGAAGTGACTATTTGCTTGACGGCTTTTCATGTTGTTCTTGCTCCCTCCCTCCCTCTTCCCCTGCCCAGTTCCTGCGTCCCACCTACCCGGGCATGCTAAGGCAAATTGCTCGCAATGTTTTCCACGTCGTAAGTTCAAAACAGGGTGTTCATTAGTTAACCTTTGACCCTGCACTTTTGGTGACAAGTAACTGTCTCAGCTCACCAATAAATCATTCCAAATTATGACCACCATCATGGCTGACAGCAGGGGTGGCAGTCATCAAGAACACTGGCATCTCCAGCCCTCCTGTGGCCCAGTGCTGGCAGCATGGTGGCAGTCATCAAGAACACTGGCATCTCCAGCCCTGCTGCACTGTGGCCCAGTGCTGGCAGCATGGTGGCAGTCATCAAGAACACTGGCATCACCAGCCCTCCTGTGGCCCAGTGCTGGCAGCATGGTGGCAGTCATCAAGAACACTGGCATCACCAGCCCTCCTGTGGCCCAGTGCTGGCAGCATGGTGGCAGTCATCAAGAACACTGGCATCTCCAGTCCTCCTGCACTGTGGCCCAGTGCTGGCAGCATGGTGGCAGTCATCAAGAACACTGGCATCACCAGCCCTCCTGTGGCCCAGTGCTGGCAGCATGGTGGCAGTCATCAAGAACACTGGCATCACCAGCCCTGCTGCACTGTGGCCCAGTGCTGGCAGCATGGTGGCAGTCATCAAGAACACTGGCATCACCAGCCCTCCTGTGGCCCAGTGCTGGCAGCATGGTGGCAGTCATCAAGAACACTGGCATCACCAGCCCTGCTGCACTGTGGCCCAGTGCTGGCAGCATGGTGGCAGTCATCAAGAACACTGGCATCTCCAGCCCTCCTGTGGCCCAGTGCTGGCAGCATGGTGGCAGTCATCAAGAACACTGGCATCACCAGCCCTGCTGCACTGTGGCTCAGTGCTGGCAGCATGGTGACAGTCATCAAGAACACTGGCATCTCCAGTCCTCCTGTGGCCCAGTGCTGACAGCATGGTGGCAGTCATCAAGAACACTGGCATCACCAGCCCTGCTGCACTGTGGCCCAGTGCTGGCAGCATGGTGACAGTCATCAAGAACACTGGCATCTCCAGTCCTCCTGTGGCCCAGTGCTGACAGCATGGTGGCAGTCATCAAGAACACTGGCATCACCAGCCCTCCTGTGGCCCAGTGCTGACAGCATGGTGGCAGTCATCAAGAACACTGGCATCTCCAGTCCTCATGTGGCCCAGTGCTGACAGCATGGTGGCAGTCATCAAGAACACTGGCATCTCCAGTCCTCCTGTGGCCCAGTGCTGGCAGCATGGTGGCAGTCATCAACAACACTGGCATCACCAGTCCTCGTGCTGGCAGCATGGTGGCAGTCATCAAGAACACTGGCATCTCCAGCCCTCCTGTGGCCCAGTGCTGGCAGCATGGTGGCAGTCATCAAGAACACTGGCATCTCCAGTCCTCCTGCACTGTGGCCCAGTGCTGGCAGCATGGTGGCAGTCATCAAGAACACTGGCATCTCCAGCCCTGCTGCACTTTGGCCCAGTGCTGGCAGCATGGTGGCAGTCTCATCAAGAACACTGGCATCTCCAGTCCTCCTGTGGCCCAGTGCTGACAGCATGGTGGCAGTCATCAAGAACACTGGCATCTCCAGCCCTGCTGCACTGTGGCCCAGTGCTGGCAGCATGGTGGCAGTCATCAAGAACACTGGCATCTCCAGCCCTCCTGTGGCCCAGTGCTGGCAGCATGGTGGCAGTCATCAAGAACACTGGCATCTCCAGCCCTCCTGTGGCCCAGTGCTGGCAGCATGGTGGCAGTCATCAAGAACACTGGCATCTCCAGTCCTCATGTGGCCCAGTGCTGACAGCATGGTGGCAGTCATCAAGAACACTGGCATCTCCAGTCCTGAACTGTCATGGGGTTACATTTTCATGTTTCAATCTTCTTTGGACTTCTTGGCAGAAGAAATCTAGAGCAGCCATGTTGAATAGATGTAGACTATTTGTATATGTTGAATAGATGTAGACTATTTGTATATGTTGAATAGATGTAGACTATTTGTATATGTTGAATAGATGTAGACTATTTGTGTATGTTGAATAGATGTAGACTATTTGTATATGTTGAATAGATGTAGACTATTTGTGTATGTTGAATAGATGTAGACTATTTGTATATGTTGAATAGATGTAGACTATTTGTATATGTTGAATAGATGTAGACTATTTGTATATGTTGAATAGATGTAGACTATTTGTGTATGTTGAATAGATGTAGACTATTTGTGTATGTTGAATAGATGTAGACTATTTGTATATGTTGAATAGATGTAGACTATTTGTATATGTTGAATAGATGTAGACTATTTGTATATGTTGAATAGATGTAGACTATTTGTATATGTTGAATAGATGTAGACTATTTGTATATGTTGAATAGATGTAGACTATTTGTATATGTTGAATAGATGTAGACTATTTGTATATGTTGAATAGATGTAGACTATTTGTATATGTTGAATAGATGTAGACTATTTGTGTATGTTGAATAGATGTAGACTATTTGTATATGTTGAATAGATGTAGACTATTTGTATGTGTTGAATAGATGTAGACTATTTGTATGTGTTGAATAGATGTAGACTATTTGTATATAGTTGAATAGATGTAGACTATTTGTATATGTTGAATAGATGTAGACTATTTGTATATGTTGAATAGATGTAGACTATTTGTATATGTTGAATAGATGTAGACTATTTGTATATGTTGAATAGATGTAGACTATTTGTATATGTTGAATAGATGTAGACTATTTGTGTATGTTGAATAGATGTAGACTATTTGTATATGTTGAATAGATGTAGACTATTTGTATATGTTGAATAGATGTAGACTATTTGTATATGTTGAATAGATGTAGACTATTTGTGTATGTTGAATAGATGTAGACTATTTGTATATGTTGAATAGATGTAGACTATTTGTATATGTTGAATAGATGTAGACTATTTGTATATGTTGAATAGATGTAGACTATTTGTATATGTTGAATAGATGTAGACTATTTGTGTATGTTGAATAGATGTAGACTATTTGTATATGTTGAATAGATGTAGACTATTTGTATATGTTGAATAGATGTAGACTATTTGTATATGTTGAATAGATGTAGACTATTTGTATATGTTGAATAGATGTAGACTATTTGTGTATGTTGAATAGATGTAGACTATTTGTATATGTTGAATAGATGTAGACTATTTGTGTATGTTGAATAGATGTAGACTATTTGTATATGTTGAATAGATGTAGACTATTTGTATATGTTGAATAGATGTAGACTATTTGTATATGTTGAATAGATGTAGACTATTTGTATATGTTGAATAGATGTAGACTATTTGTATATGTTGAATAGATGTAGACTATTTGTATATGTTGAATAGATGTAGACTATTTGTATATGTTGAATAGATGTAGACTATTTGTATATGTTGAATAGATGTAGACTATTTGTATATGTTGAATAGATGTAGACTATTTGTATATGTTGAATAGATGTAGACTATTTGTATATGTTGAATAGATGTAGACTATTTGTATATGTGTTGAATAGATGTAGACTATTTGTATATGTTGAATAGATGTAGACTATTTGTATATGTTGAATAGATGTAGACTATTTGTATATGTTGAATAGATGTAGACTATTTGTATATGTTGAATAGATGTAGACTATTTGTATATGTTGAATAGATGTAGACTATTTGTATATGTTGAATAGATGTAGACTATTTGTATATGTTGAATAGATGTAGACTATTTGTATATGTTGAATAGATGTAGACTATTTGTATATGTTGAATAGATGTAGAATATTTGTATATGTTGAATAGATGTAGACTATTTGTATATGTTGAATAGATGTAGACTATTTGTATATGTTGAATAGATGTAGACTATTTGTATATGTTGAATTAGATGTAGACTATTTGTATATGTTGAATAGATGTAGACTATTTGTATATGTTGAATAGATGTAGACTATTTGTATATGTTGAATAGATGTAGACTATTTGTATATGTTGAATAGATGTAGACTATTTGTATATGTTGAATAGATGTAGACTATTTGTATATGTTGAATAGATGTAGACTATTTGTGTATGTTGAATAGATGTAGACTATTTGTATATGTTGAATAGATGTAGACTATTTGTATATGTTGAATAGATGTAGACTATTTGTGTATGTTGAATAGATGTAGACTATTTGTGTATGTGAATAGATGTAGACTATTTGTATATGTTGAATAGATGTAGACTATTTGTATATGTTGAATAGATGTAGACTATTTGTATATGTTGAATAGATGTAGACTATTTGTGTATGTTGAATAGATGTAGACTATTTGTATATGTTGAATAGATGTAGACTATTTGTATATGTTGAATAGATGTAGACTATTTGTATATGTTGAATAGATGTAGACTATTTGTATATGTTGAATAGATGTAGACTATTTGTATATGTTGAATAGATGTAGACTATTTGTATATGTTGAATAGATGTAGACTATTTGTATATGTTGAATAGATGTAGACTATTTGTATATGTTGAATAGATGTAGACTATTTGTGTATGTTGAATAGATGTAGACTATTTGTATATGTTGAATAGATGTAGACTATTTGTATATGTTGAATAGATGTAGACTATTTGTATATGTTGAATAGATGTAGACTATTTGTATATGTTGAATAGATGTAGACTATTTGTGTATGTTGAATAGATGTAGACTATTTGTATATGTTGAATAGATGTAGACTATTTGTATATGTTGAATAGATGTAGACTATTTGTATATGTTGAATAGATGTAGACTATTTGTATATGTTGAATAGATGTAGACTATTTGTATATGTTGAATAGATGTAGACTATTTGTATATGTTGAATAGATGTAGACTATTTGTATATGTTGAATAGATGTAGACTATTTGTATATGTTGAATAGATGTAGACTATTTGTGTATGTTGAATAGATGTAGACTATTTGTATATGTTGAATAGATGTAGACTATTTGTATATGTTGAATAGATGTAGACTATTTGTATATGTTGAATAGATGTAGACTATTTGTATATGTTGAATAGATGTAGACTATTTGTGTATGTTGAATAGATGTAGACTATTTGTATATGTTGAATAGATGTAGACTATTTGTATATGTTGAATAGATGTAGACTATTTGTATATGTTGAATAGATGTAGACTATTTGTATATGTTGAATAGATGTAGACTATTTGTATATGTTGAATAGATGTAGACTATTTGTATATGTTGAATAGATGTAGACTATTTGTATATGTTGAATAGATGTAGACTATTTGTATATGTTGAATAGATGTAGACTATTTGTATATGTTGAATAGATGTAGACTATTTGTATATGTTGAATAGATGTAGACTATTTGTATATGTTGAATAGATGTAGACTATTTGTATATGTTGAATAGATGTAGACTATTTGTATATGTTGAATAGATGTAGACTATTTGTGTATGTTGAATAGATGTAGACTATTTGTATATGTTGAATAGATGTAGACTATTTGTATATGTTGAATAGATGTAGACTATTTGTATATGTTGAATAGATGTAGACTATTTGTATATGTTGAATAGATGTAGACTATTTGTATATGTTGAATAGATGTAGACTATTTGTATATGTTGAATAGATGTAGACTATTTGTATATGTTGAATAGATGTAGACTATTTGTATATGTTGAATAGATGTAGACTATTTGTATATGTTGAATAGATGTAGACTATTTGTATATGTTGAATAGATGTAGACTATTTGTATATGTTGAATAGATGTAGACTATTTGTATATGTTGAATAGATGTAGACTATTTGTATATGTTGAATAGATGTAGACTATTTGTGATATGTTGAATAGATGTAGACTATTTGTATATGTTGAATAGATGTAGACTATTTGTATATGTTGAATAGATGTAGACTATTTGTATATGTTGAATAGATGTAGGACTATTTGTATATGTTGAATAGATGTAGACTATTTGTATATGTTGAATAGATGTAGACTATTTGTATATGTTGAATAGATGTAGACTATTTGTATATGTTGAATAGATGTAGACTATTTGTATATGTTGAATAGATGTAGACTATTTGTATATGTTGAATAGATGTAGACTATTTGTATATGTTGAATAGATGTAGACTATTTGTATATGTTGAATAGATGTAGACTATTTGTATATGTTGAATAGATGTAGACTATTTGTATATGTTGAATAGATGTAGACTATTTGTATATGTTGAATAGATGTAGACTATTTGTATATGTTGAATAGATGTAGACTATTTGTATATGTTGAATAGATGTAGACTATTTGTATATGTTGAATAGATGTAGACTATTTGTATATGTTGAATAGATGTAGACTATTTGTGTATGTTGAATAGATGTAGACTATTTGTATATGTTGAATAGATGTAGACTATTTGTATATGTTGAATAGATGTAGACTATTTGTATATGTTGAATAGATGTAGACTATTTGTATATGTTGAATAGATGTAGACTATTTGTATATGTTGAATAGATGTAGACTATTTGTATATGTTGAATAGATGTAGACTATTTGTATATGTTGAATAGATGTAGACTATTTGTATATGTTGAATAGATGTAGACTATTTGTATATGTTGAATAGATGTAGACTATTTGTATATGTTGAATAGATGTAGACTATTTGTATATGTTGAATAGATGTAGACTATTTGTATATGTTGAATAGATGTAGACTATTTGTATATGTTGAATAGATGTAGACTATTTGTATATGTTGAATAGATGTAGACTATTTGTATATGTTGAATAGATGTAGACTATTTGTATATGTTGAATAGATGTAGACTATTTGTATATGTTGAATAGATGTAGACTATTTGTATATGTTGAATAGATGTAGACTATTTGTATATGTTGAATAGATGTAGACTATTTGTTTATGTTGAATAGATGTAGACTATTTGTGTATGTTGAATAGATGTAGACTATTTGTATATGTTGAATAGATGTAGACTATTTGTATATGTTGAATAGATGTAGACTATTGTATGTATATGTTGAATAGATGTAGACTATTTGTATATGTTGAATAGATGTAGACTATTTGTATATGTTGAATAGATGTAGACTATTTGTATATGTTGAATAGATGTAGACTATTTGTATATGTTGAATAGATGTAGACTATTTGTATATGTTGAATAGATGTAGACTATTTGTATATGTTGAATAGATGTAGACTATTTGTATATGTTGAATAGATGTAGACTATTTGTATATGTTGAATAGATGTAGACTATTTGTATATGTTGAATAGATGTAGACTATTTGTATATGTTGAATAGATGTAGACTATTTGTATATGTTGAATAGATGTAGACTATTTGTATATGTTGAATAGATGTAGACTATTTGTATATGTTGAATAGATGTAGACTATTTGTATATGTTGAATAGATGTAGACTATTTGTATATGTTGAATAGATGTAGACTATTTGTATATGTTGAATAGATGTAGACTATTTGTATATGTTGAATAGATGTAGACTATTTGTATATGTTGAATAGATGTAGACTATTTGTATATGTTGAATAGATGTAGACTATTTGTATATGTTGAATAGATGTAGACTATTTGTATATGTTGAATAGATGTAGACTATTTGTATATGTTGAATAGATGTAGACTATTTGTATATGTTGAATAGATGTAGACTATTTGTATATGTTGAATAGATGTAGACTATTTGTATATGTTGAATAGATGTAGACTATTTGTATATGTTGAATAGATGTAGACTATTTGTATATGTTGAATAGATGTAGACTATTTGTATATGTTGAATAGATGTAGACTATTTGTATATGTTGAATAGATGTAGACTATTTGTATATGTTGAATAGATGTAGACTATTTGTATATGTTGAATAGATGTAGACTATTTGTATATGTTGAATAGATGTAGACTATTTGTATATGTTGAATAGATGTAGACTATTTGTATATGTTGAATAGATGTAGACTATTTGTATATGTTGAATAGATGTAGACTATTTGTATATGTTGAATAGATGTAGACTATTTGTATATGTTGAATAGATGTAGACTATTTGTATATGTTGAATAGATGTAGACTATTTGTATATGTTGAATAGATGTAGACTATTTGTATATGTTGAATAGATGTAGACTATTTGTATATGTTGAATAGATGTAGACTATTTGTATATGTTGAATAGATGTAGACTATTTGTATATGTTGAATAGATGTAGACTATTTGTATATGTTGAATAGATGTAGACTATTTGTATATGTTGAATAGATGTAGACTATTTGTATATGTTGAATAGATGTAGACTATTTGTATATGTTGAATAGATGTAGACTATTTGTATATGTTGAATAGATGTAGACTATTTGTATATGTTGAATAGATGTAGACTATTTGTATATGTTGAATAGATGTAGACTATTTGTATATGTTGAATAGATGTAGACTATTTGTATATGTTGAATAGATGTAGACTATTTGTATATGTTGAATAGATGTAGACTATTTGTATATGTTGAATAGATGTAGACTATTTGTATATGTTGAATAGATGTAGACTATTTGTATATGTTGAATAGATGTAGACTATTTGTATATGTTGAATAGATGTAGACTATTTGTATATGTTGAATAGATGTAGACTATTTGTATATGTTGAATAGATGTAGACTATTTGTATATGTTGAATAGATGTAGACTATTTGTATATGTTGAATAGATGTAGACTATTTGTATATGTTGAATAGATGTAGACTATTTGTATATGTTGAATAGATGTAGACTATTTGTATATGTTGAATAGATGTAGACTATTTGTATATGTTGAATAGATGTAGACTATTTGTATATGTTGAATAGATGTAGACTATTTGTATATGTTGAATAGATGTAGACTATTTGTATATGTTGAATAGATGTAGACTATTTGTATATGTTGAATAGATGTAGACTATTTGTATATGTTGAATAGATGTAGACTATTTGTATATGTTGAATAGATGTAGACTATTTGTATATGTTGAATAGATGTAGACTATTTGTATATGTTGAATAGATGTAGACTATTTGTATATGTTGAATAGATGTAGACTATTTGTATATGTTGAATAGATGTAGACTATTTGTATATGTTGAATAGATGTAGACTATTTGTATATGTTGAATAGATGTAGACTATTTGTATATGTTGAATAGATGTAGACTATTTGTATATGTTGAATAGATGTAGACTATTTGTATATGTTGAATAGATGTAGACTATTTGTATATGTTGAATAGATGTAGACTATTTGTATATGTTGAATAGATGTAGACTATTTGTATATGTTGAATAGATGTAGACTATTTGTATATGTTGAATAGATGTAGACTATTTGTATATGTTGAATAGATGTAGACTATTTGTATATGTTGAATAGATGTAGACTATTTGTATATGTTGAATAGATGTAGACTATTTGTATATGTTGAATAGATGTAGACTATTTGTATATGTTGAATAGATGTAGACTATTTGTATATGTTGAATAGATGTAGACTATTTGTATATGTTGAATAGATGTAGACTATTTGTATATGTTGAATAGATGTAGACTATTTGTATATGTTGAATAGATGTAGACTATTTGTATATGTTGAATAGATGTAGACTATTTGTATATGTTGAATAGATGTAGACTATTTGTATATGTTGAATAGATGTAGACTATTTGTATATGTTGAATAGATGTAGACTATTTGTATATGTTGAATAGATGTAGACTATTTGTATATGTTGAATAGATGTAGACTATTTGTATATGTTGAATAGATGTAGACTATTTGTATATGTTGAATAGATGTAGACTATTTGTATATGTTGAATAGATGTAGACTATTTGTATATGTTGAATAGATGTAGACTATTTGTATATGTTGAATAGATGTAGACTATTTGTATATGTTGAATAGATGTAGACTATTTGTATATGTTGAATAGATGTAGACTATTTGTGTATGTTGAATAGATGTAGACTATTTGTATATGTTGAATAGATGTAGACTATTTGTATATGTTGAATAGATGTAGACTATTTGTATATGTTGAATAGATGTAGACTATTTGTATATGTTGAATAGATGTAGACTATTTGTATATGTTGAATAGATGTAGACTATTTGTATATGTTGAATAGATGTAGACTATTTGTATATGTTGAATAGATGTAGACTATTTGTATATGTTGAATAGATGTAGACTATTTGTATATGTTGAATAGATGTAGACTATTTGTATATGTTGAATAGAGATGTAGACTATTTGTATATGTTGAATAGATGTAGACTATTTGTATATGTTGAATAGATGTAGACTATTTGTATATGTTGAATAGATGTAGACTATTTGTATATGTTGAATAGATGTAGACTATTTGTATATGTTGAATAGATGTAGACTATTTGTATATGTTGAATAGATGTAGACTATTTGTATATGTTGAATAGATGTAGACTATTTGTATATGTTGAATAGATGTAGACTATTTGTATATGTTGAATAGATGTAGACTATTTGTAGTATGTTGAATAGATGTAGACTATTTGTATATGTTGAATAGATGTAGACTATTTGTATATGTTGAATAGATGTAGACTATTTGTATATGTTGAATAGATGTAGACTATTTGTATATGTTGAATAGATGTAGACTATTTGTATATGTTGAATAGATGTAGACTATTTGTATATGTTGAATAGATGTAGACTATTTGTATATGTTGAATAGATGTAGACTATTTGTATATGTTGAATAGATGTAGACTATTTGTATATGTTGAATAGATGTAGACTATTTGTATATGTTGAATAGATGTAGACTATTTGTATATGTTGAATAGATGTAGACTATTTGTATATGTTGAATAGATGTAGACTATTTGTATATGTTGAATAGATGTAGACTATTTGTATATGTTGAATAGATGTAGACTATTTGTATATGTTGAATAGATGTAGACTATTTGTATATGTTGAATAGATGTAGACTATTTGTATATGTTGAATAGATGTAGACTATTTGTATATGTTGAATAGATGTAGACTATTTGTATATGTTGAATAGATGTAGACTATTTGTATATGTTGAATAGATGTAGACTATTTGTATATGTTGAATAGATGTAGACTATTTGTATATGTTGAATAGATGTAGACTATTTGTATATGTTGAATAGATGTAGACTATTTGTATATGTTGAATAGATGTAGACTATTTGTATATGTTGAATAGATGTAGACTATTTGTATATGTTGAATAGATGTAGACTATTTGTATATGTTGAATAGATGTAGACTATTTGTATATGTTGAATAGATGTAGACTATTTGTATATGTTGAATAGATGTAGACTATTTGTATATGTTGAATAGATGTAGACTATTTGTATATGTTGAATAGATGTAGACTATTTGTATATGTTGAATAGATGTAGACTATTTGTATATGTTGAATAGATGTAGACTATTTGTATATGTTGAATAGATGTAGACTATTTGTATAGTTGAATAGATGTAGACTATTTGTATATGTTGAATAGATGTAGACTATTTGTATATGTTGAATAGATGTAGACTATTTGTATATGTTGAATAGATGTAGACTATTTGTATATGTTGAATAGATGTAGACTATTTTGTATATGTTGAATAGATGTAGACTATTTGTATATGTTGAATAGATGTAGACTATTTGTATATGTTGAATAGATGTAGACTATTTGTATATGTTGAATAGATGTAGACTATTTGTATATGTTGAATAGATGTAGACTATTTGTATATGTTGAATAGATGTAGACTATTTGTGTATGTTGAATAGATGTAGACTATTTGTATATGTTGAATAGATGTAGACTATTTGTATATGTTGAATAGATGTAGACTATTTGTATATGTTGAATAGATGTAGACTATTTGTATATGTTGAATAGATGTAGACTATTTGTATATGTTGAATAGATGTAGACTATTTGTATATGTTGAATAGATGTAGACTATTTGTATATGTTGAATAGATGTAGACTATTTGTATATGTTGAATAGATGTAGACTATTTGTATATGTTGAATAGATGTAGACTATTTGTATATGTTGAATAGATGTAGACTATTTGTATATGTTGAATAGATGTAGACTATTTGTATATGTTGAATAGATGTAGACTATTTGTATATGTTGAATAGATGTAGACTATTTGTATATGTTGAATAGATGTAGACTATTTGTATATGTTGAATAGATGTAGACTATTTGTATATGTTGAATAGATGTAGACTATTTGTATATGTTGAATAGATGTAGACTATTTGTATATGTTGAATAGATGTAGACTATTTGTATATGTTGAATAGATGTAGACTATTTGTATATGTTGAATAGATGTAGACTATTTGTATATGTTGAATAGATGTAGACTATTTGTATATGTTGAATAGATGTAGACTATTTGTATATGTTGAATAGATGTAGACTATTTGTATATGTTGAATAGATGTAGACTATTTGTATATGTTGAATAGATGTAGACTATTTGTATATGTTGAATAGATGTAGACTATTTGTATATGTTGAATAGATGTAGACTATTTGTATATGTTGAATAGATGTAGACTATTTGTATATGTTGAATAGATGTAGACTATTTGTATATGTTGAATAGATGTAGACTATTTGTATATGTTGAATAGATGTAGACTATTTGTATATGTTGAATAGATGTAGACTATTTGTATATGTTGAATAGATGTAGACTATTTGTATATGTTGAATAGATGTAGACTATTTGTATATGTTGAATAGATGTAGACTATTTGTATATGTTGAATAGATGTAGACTATTTGTATATGTTGAATAGATGTAGACTATTTGTATATGTTGAATAGATGTAGACTATTTGTATATGTTGAATAGATGTAGACTATTTGTATATGTTGAATAGATGTAGACTATTTGTATATGTTGAATAGATGTAGACTATTTGTATATGTTGAATAGATGTAGACTATTTGTATATGTTGAATAGATGTAGACTATTTGTATATGTTGAATAGATGTAGACTATTTGTATATGTTGAATAGATGTAGACTATTTGTATATGTTGAATAGATGTAGACTATTTGTATATGTTGAATAGATGTAGACTATTTGTATATGTTGAATAGATGTAGACTATTTGTATATGTTGAATAGATGTAGACTATTTGTATATGTTGAATAGATGTAGACTATTTGTATATGTTGAATAGATGTAGACTATTTGTATATGTTGAATAGATGTAGACTATTTGTATATGTTGAATAGATGTAGACTATTTGTATATGTTGAATAGATGTAGACTATTTGTATATGTTGAATAGATGTAGACTATTTGTGTATGTTGAATAGATGTAGACTATTTGTATATGTTGAATAGATGTAGACTATTTGTATATGTTGAATAGATGTAGACTATTTGTATATGTTGAATAGATGTAGACTATTTGTATATGTTGAATAGATGTAGACTATTTGTATATGTTGAATAGATGTAGACTATTTGTATATGTTGAATAGATGTAGACTATTTGTATATGTTGAATAGATGTAGACTATTTGTATATGTTGAATAGATGTAGACTATTTGTATATGTTGAATAGATGTAGACTATTTGTATATGTGAATAGATGTAGACTATTTGTATATGTTGAATAGATGTAGACTATTTGTATATGTTGAATAGATGTAGACTATTTGTATATGTTGAATAGATGTAGACTATTTGTATATGTTGAATAGATGTAGACTATTTGTATATGTTGAATAGATGTAGACTATTTGTATATGTTGAATAGATGTAGACTATTTGTATATGTTGAATAGATGTAGACTATTTGTATATGTTGAATAGATGTAGACTATTTGTATATGTTGAATAGATGTAGACTATTTGTATATGTTGAATAGATGTAGACTATTTGTATATGTTGAATAGATGTAGACTATTTGTGTATGTTGAATAGATGTAGACTATTTGTATATGTTGAATAGATGTAGACTATTTGTATATGTTGAATAGATGTAGACTATTTGTATATGTTGAATAGATGTAGACTATTTGTATATGTTGAATAGATGTAGACTATTTGTATATGTTGAATAGATGTAGACTATTTGTATATGTTGAATAGATGTAGACTATTTGTATATGTTGAATAGATGTAGACTATTTGTATATGTTGAATAGATGTAGACTATTTGTGTATGTTGAATAGATGTAGACTATTTGTATATGTTGAATAGATGTAGACTATTTGTATATGTTGAATAGATGTAGACTATTTGTATATGTTGAATAGATGTAGACTATTTGTATATGTTGAATAGATGTAGACTATTTGTATATGTTGAATAGATGTAGACTATTTGTATATGTTGAATAGATGTAGACTATTTGTATATGTTGAATAGATGTAGACTATTTGTGTATGTTGAATAGATGTAGACTATTTGTATATGTTGAATAGATGTAGACTATTTGTATATGTTGAATAGATGTAGACTATTTGTATATGTTGAATAGATGTAGACTATTTGTATATGTTGAATAGATGTAGACTATTTGTATATGTTGAATAGATGTAGACTATTTGTATATGTTGAATAGATGTAGACTATTTGTATATGTTGAATAGATGTAGACTATTTGTATATGTTGAATAGATGTAGACTATTTGTGTATGTTGAATAGATGTAGACTATTTGTATATGTTGAATAGATGTAGACTATTTGTATATGTTGAATAGATGTAGACTATTTGTATATGTTGAATAGATGTAGACTATTTGTATATGTTGAATAGATGTAGACTATTTGTATATGTTGAATAGATGTAGACTATTTGTATATGTTGAATAGATGTAGACTATTTGTATATGTTGAATAGATGTAGACTATTTGTGTATGTTGAATAGATGTAGACTATTTGTATATGTTGAATAGATGTAGACTATTTGTATATGTTGAATAGATGTAGACTATTTGTATATGTTGAATAGATGTAGACTATTTGTAGTATGTTGAATAGATGTAGACTATTTGTATATGTTGAATAGATGTAGACTATTTGTATATGTTGAATAGATGTAGACTATTTGTATATGTTGAATAGATGTAG
Source organism: Cladorhizidae sp. MBARI D1340-BT2 (assembly GCA_028752905.1). Taxonomy (NCBI): domain Eukaryota; kingdom Metazoa; phylum Porifera; class Demospongiae; order Poecilosclerida; family Cladorhizidae; species Cladorhizidae sp. MBARI D1340-BT2. The sequence goes on from JAQNBH010000006.1 coordinate 49,934,968, forward strand.
ACTATTTGTATATGTTGAATAGATGTAGACTATTTGTATATGTTGAATAGATGTAGACTATTTGTATATGTTGAATAGATGTAGACTATTTGTATATGTTGAATAGATGTAGACTATTTGTATATGTTGAATAGATGTAGACTATTTGTATATGTTGAATAGATGTAGACTATTTGTATATGTTGAATAGATGTAGACTATTTGTATATGTTGAATAGATGTAGACTATTTGTATATGTTGAATAGATGTAGACTATTTGTATATGTTGAATAGATGTAGACTATTTGTATATGTTGAATAGATGTAGACTATTTGTATATGTTGAATAGATGTAGACTATTTGTATATGTTGAATAGATGTAGACTATTTGTATATGTTGAATAGATGTAGACTATTTGTATATGTTGAATAGATGTAGACTATTTGTATATGTTGAATAGATGTAGACTATTTGTATATGTTGAATAGATGTAGACTATTTGTATATGTTGAATAGATGTAGACTATTTGTATATGTTGAATAGATGTAGACTATTTGTATATGTTGAATAGATGTAGACTATTTGTATATGTTGAATAGATGTAGACTATTTGTATATGTTGAATAGATGTAGACTATTTGTATATGTTGAATAGATGTAGACTATTTGTATATGTTGAATAGATGTAGACTATTTGTATATGTTGAATAGATGTAGACTATTTGTATATGTTGAATAGATGTAGACTATTTGTATATGTTGAATAGATGTAGACTATTTGTAGTATGTTGAATAGATGTAGACTATTTGTATATGTTGAATAGATGTAGACTATTTGTATATGTTGAATAGATGTAGACTATTTGTATATGTTGAATAGATGTAGACTATTTGTTATGTTGAATAGATGTAGACTATTGTATATGTTGAATAGATGTAGACTATTTGTATATGTTGAATAGATGTAGACTATTTGTATATGTTGAATAGATGTAGACTATTTGTATATGTTGAATAGATGTAGACTATTTGTATATGTTGAATAGATGTAGACTATTTGTATATGTTGAATAGATGTAGACTATTTGTATATGTTGAATAGATGTAGACTATTTGTATATGTTGAATAGATGTAGACTATTTGTATATGTTGAATAGATGTAGACTATTTGTATATGTTGAATAGATGTAGACTATTTGTATATGTTGAATAGATGTAGACTATTTGTATATGTTGAATAGATGTAGACTATTTGTATATGTTGAATAGATGTAGACTATTTGTATATGTTGAATAGATGTAGACTATTTGTATATGTTGAATAGATGTAGACTATTTGTGTATGTTGAATAGATGTAGACTATTTGTATATGTTGAATAGATGTAGACTATTTGTATATGTTGAATAGATGTAGACTATTTGTATATGTTGAATAGATGTAGACTATTTGTATATGTTGAATAGATGTAGACTATTTGTATATGTTGAATAGATGTAGACTATTTGTATATGTTGAATAGATGTAGACTATTT